>BQNB010025312.1:0-46554 GCA_026074375.1 Tanacetum coccineum
GGCAATATTATTATTGTTATGGTTATGAAAAGATCATGGTTATCTTTGGTTATGAGTTTTGTGTAATTGTAGATGTTGATGTTTTGAGTAGACTTGTTACTAGATCGACTTAACCCCGAGTGGGAATGATTCCGGTAGGTGGATCTTCCGCACATGTATGGTACTTACTTGCATTGTCCAATGAATGGGTATTATTTTTTGTACTTGCTGTGACCGTTGACCGAACTGTATTAAATGATGTTTTGTGAATTGATGATTTTAAAAATGTGGAATTACAATAACGAATTTGTGTGTTGGACAAATATCGTTGTGCGAATTGTACTGATTTTGTTGTATAAATTGTTTGTGTAAACAATGGAAAAATGTGTTTTCAAATTTCATAAACTGACCCTATGGTGTCAAATAAATTTTCTTTCAAAAAAATATATATGAATAATTTCCTTTTAAATAATAAGAATGGAAGATGGAATCTTCTTTTCTTTCTTTTAAAACAATCCTATTTTTATTTTATTTTAAACTTTTTTTTCTTTTCGAGAAAATAACTTACGCATGTAGCGTATGAAAAAGGAACGTCTTGACGAGGATGGACATGATGTCGTTTGATCCTTAATTATGCATAACTTGATCAACTATGCATAATTTAGGAAGAACCACGCTATGTCGGGTAAATCGTCACCCTTAAAATGCTTGATAATTGGGATGAAGGTTTGGGTCAAGCTTTCGGAAGGAGAAAATATTTTACCCCTACTACGGATTCTTAGGTAAGTAACCCTACTCCTATTGACTGCATGGAGAGAGTCTCATGCGAGTCGTTGTGACCGAGTCGTCCCGAAGGGAAAATACCTGTGGTATTGTTCGGAACGAGTATGTCTAGAAAGGAGTGAAGTCTAGTTCGTAGTAATGTAGATCAGCGGTTATTATGGAGACGTGTCGAGACCAAGTGTAGTCGATATGCTAGTGAGCAATGGTAGATTTGAGCTATCAAGGGTGTGAACCGGATACCGACACTAAGAAGGGATCTTCTTAAAGATGTAGAGATTCCCAAGGTGGGTGGAAGCTAAGAAGGTTAGTCCCGAGGTTGAAAATGAGAAATGGAGAAGACTTCTCCTACATTAGATGTGTGTTGCCTTTGATGTATCAATTGATGGCCGTAAAGAAGACTTCTTTCCCCGAAATGAAAAGTAGTGGTAGTATAGTTGTAAATATACCTGAAATCATCGAGGATTAGAATAAGACACTAAGCGACTCCTGACTTAAGGTTAGGAATAGTGGTCCTTACTCCTTGACATGACGACTTAGTGTGCGTATAAAGGAGCGAAAAGATTGGAGAATCTAGCCGAATGGCGACATCCGTCTTCATCCTAGAGGAACGATCAAAGTAGCTAACGCCTTAAGTCGAACGGTATTGAATTAGGAATGTGCGTAGTTATCTCGACTTGATTAATTGAGTCATCTAAGATTTGATGCGGTGTGTTAGGACCGAGCCGATTGTGCTAGTCGCCATGTGGAAACGTTGGAGTTTTGATTTTCGTCGAACGAGCAATGAGTCCATGATGCTCAATTGTTATCTTGATTGTTTTCAATTTGTCTTCTGACAACATGTGTTTTCTAGCGGGATTATCGCCGCCGAATTATGTGAAAAAAATATGCTTTATGTGTTTTACGTGCTATGTGCTTTTGAATGGTAGTAAGCGTTTATGTCGCTTTTGTATGGCTGTGATGCGGCATAGGACGTGAGTGATAAGTATACTTACCTGGATATATATATAAAGTTTGTTTTAAGATGTACGCAAGCCTGATAGTCCAATGTCGATCGTGGCTTGTTAACCCACAAGCATGACTATGGTTAGCTAAAACCTAGCCGTGATTAAGTCGAGATCATTACCAAGAAGCTTGGCCATCTGGCAAGCCCGATATAATGAGCAATTGATCGGCTGGGTATGAACCCGCGTGATGAGCATAGCTATTGCTGAGGCTTCCTAATAAGTAAGCACGGTTATTTTGCTAAGGCTTGTAGAAAGCAAGCATGTTTGTTGCTAAGTGTGATAATGAGCGAGGGTGATAAAGTGCCTAAGTAAAGCTAGGACAAAATATAGAGTCATAAAATAGGTACTTATGTGATTATGTGGGCATGTGTAACAATAGAGTAAGATGATTAGGAGATCTAATGTGTTTTGGATTATTTTTCGCAACCGGTGAGGCATTATTAAATGAGACCGGAAGGGCGACATGTGTATTTTGGTTTTGAATAATGATGAGTATTTTGATTTGGATAATGATATAAATATATATATCTGAATTTGTTCTATTGACGTCTATCTTGTTTTCAGTTAGCGTTACGTGTGGTTTGGATTTTTGGTATCGATGCATATTCTCGGGTCTTGAATATTGGGTTATTATTCCGTATTTGACGTGCGACCACTATACTTTGATTTTAATTAGCGACGTAAGTTTCAGCCTTGGTTTTGATAAGCGAGACGTTGCGCTCTGGTTGGTTGTTTATATGATCCCCAACTAGTTTGAATCGATCATCATTTTTAGAAGATTTCTCGGAGAATCGAGAACGACGTAATAAATTATTTTAATCGGATATATTCCGGACGTATATTGTCCCTTTATGGAGATGTGTAAAGAAAGGACGTGCACCTGTGGACGGCGCTCCCTATAAGGTGGGTGGAATGTAACAAACACGAGTTTCACGGACGCGTTATGCGTTCACGAATTTCGAAGTCTAAAATTTATTTTAACAATCGCCGGTGATGGCGATCGTCGCACAATTTTTAATTTTATTTTGCCGTAATATATTATTTTTGTATTTTTTTTAGAAACGGAAATTTAAATATTTATTTTTGACGTTTCGTGAGTCACCGTTTACGCGCGTTCGATTTTTCGTTGTGTGCAAACGTTAAAATTTGCGAGCATCTCGTTATTATTTTTAAGATCGTAAATTAATTGTTTTTATGAATGTCGTCATTTTTGTTCACTTGTCATGGCGGATTCGTGTTTTAAAATGTACACGTTTTTTTAAATGATATGTAAACTAAAAATAAAGTGTGACGGAAAATATTAAAATGGTCTTGGAAGTGATAATCCCGAGCCAAATGGTTGTCGTTTTTAACTTAAAATAAAAGTATGGTGTGTTCAAAATCTTATAAGAGAAAAGAGGGGAGGTCCATTCTTGCCAAATAGCAAAAATTACTAGATATTTATATATATATATATATATATATATATATATATATATATATATATATATATATATATATATATATGTGTGTGTGTGTGTGTGTTACTTCCATATTTTTATAACACAAAACACATACACTTCTCTCCCCCTCTTTGTTGGCCGGAAACAACCACCACCACCGGAAAAGTTTTCCGGTCACCGAAAACAAAAAACCCCCCCGGGCCCCGTGTGCCAGAAAAGTTCACATGCATTCGATCAACTATTTTTTTTCGAATCCACTCATATTTCTCCATCGCATATATCCAATAAAATTTCACTTGCAATGGATATTTTTTTAGTTAGAGTCGGGTTGATCATAAGATTTTCGAGTTGAGGGTTGTTTTTTTAAAATGGTTTAGATTAGTGGTTTTTTCGAAGAGGGCTTTGTTAAAAGTTGCAGGTTCAGGTTTAGGTTTTGGGTTCGGTTCGAGTTTCGGTTAAGACAAAAGGAGACGATTTCGATCATTGATTTTGCTTATTATAGCATTGTGAGCATTCTTTTATGTCTTGTTCCGTTTATTTTATCGATTTGATTATATGTGATGAGGTCCGACACTTGCGTTGGTTAGAATAGATTGTGAATGGGTTGATTAGTTTACGGAGATAGGTTAACTAGACGTATTTTGATGTCGTTGTGAGGCGAAAATGAAGTTTCGATAAGTTTTGTAAAAGTTAATTTCGAACAGAAAATTTGGCTCAGAAAACGAGGTTCGAAAAATCACAAGAACTGATTTTTGATGTTGAAATATGATAGAGTTCGTCCTAATATACGTTTTGGTAATTCGAACGTCCCATAACTCCTTATAATGAAGAGTTACGGCGAAAACATGTTTTGAAAAACTTATTAATTCCAAACAGCACTTGGTAATCCATACTTTCTGTCCAGATTTTTAAACAGTGATTTTGGGCACTTTCGAGTCCGTTTCAACCTTCCGGCGAAACACGAAAGTTGTCTGGAATGACGTTTTCTATAAAATTGCTTCTTTGTCTGAATCGTGAAAATATGATTTAGCGGGTCGTTTAGAGCGGGTCAGATTTAATTATATACATACATATGTAAAAGTCAAACAAAAAAGTCAAACGTAAGAATAACTTAACATATATATGTCGAAAGAGTTTGAGTGATAGAAAAATACTATCAATAAGATATTTAGAGATCAACAAGTATTTTACGACCATCGGTCGGGTCTAAAAACCTAAAGTCTAAATATAGTAACTTTTGATAATACGCGAACGTAACCTTGTTACGGATAATTAGTAACCGGGTTGGATGTCGGAAGTATGACGAAGTAAATAAATATTTTTATAGTTATAATTAAGTGTCGGAGACTACTAAATATGTAACTTCCAGAAAAAATAGCAACATTTCCTAAAATAGAAAGTTTCTTAAATAGAAAAGTACTTCAATTAAGCATGTATTATGTAATTATAAAGATCGACAGTAACCTATATGTGGTGGTTTAGGTCTAAGGCGCAAGCTGGATTTCTATCACATGTATGAATTCTTATATATACTATATATATATGATTTGTTGATACGATGTACGCATTGTTGATTATACTTTTCGGTATAGTAATCGAGCGACGTAATTTATAGGTCTTGATCGTGTTCATCGACTTTTCGTGAATTGTTTCGATTATTTAATCTTTGGCTTTTGATCAAGGTGAGTTCATAGCCTCGCTTTTAAAGTTTCAATTGTTTTAACTCCGTCGGGAGGGGGAGACATTACTTGTTTTGTGATTATGACGCAAACTGTTTCTGATACCTGAACATGATTCTTCACTACTGAGTATATGCTTTTTTGCTGTGAGGACCGTTAGTTACCATGTGTTGGTGAACGCTAATGCATTTAATAGATCTATTGGGTTTGACAACCCTGTCCGGGGTCTGAATCCGTTGGTTCCTCCATGTCCTATCAGGTCATGTTTGTCGGTTGGAGTATTAGGAGAAGTGGCATCTTCTCTGGTCATGATTTCGTTATACGGGGCTGAATGAAGTTAAGTTTCGAGTTACGGGCTATTTAGTTTGGAAATCACTATTTTTTATACTTGACTTATGAAGCCATAACGTTACGATTTGTTGGAAACCCAAATTATGCGTTCTAACTATTATTTGTAAGCTCTATGAATTCACTTAACGTTTTGTTGACGTTTTTAAGCATGTATCTCAGGTTAATTGCTGTTGATGGTTGGATGGGACGGAACGCGGATATCAAGGACGGTGTCTCGGTGAAGTTGTGTCATAAACTAAACAAGTGTTTTAGAAATCAAGTCGTGTTGTGACTTTTAGAAATAATTTCTATGATGGTATTGGGACCTATGTAACTCTGATCATTCTTATAAATGAAATAAAGTTTGTTGTATAAACGTATCTTTGAACGTTTACTGGGACTCGTGTGCATGTATTATGAAGTAGCACCCCAATCGTTGTATTCCGCTACTTATCGCATTTTGGGGGTGTTACAGTTGTGATCGTAGAAAGAATAGATAGATCGGAGTGATCGTGTTAGTGTTTAGGTGAAGTGAAGTGTTGATAGTGCGGTTAGTGTTTTAGGCCTCAAAATACAAAGTGTGTGATAGATTGGTTCTAGCTAAGATTAGAACTCGACATTTGGCTTAGTGTCGAAAATTGGTGTAAGCTACTTGTGTACGGTTTTCTCCGCCTAAAAGGAGTTTGTTGACATAGTGAAGAGAACTCTCGAGTTGGGTACAAAATCAACGATTGGGAATTTTGAATTTTTTTAAATAAGAAATTAGTTACTATTATACTTTACAAAGTATTAAGAAATTACGCAAACTTGCATTTTGCAAAAGCTTAACTTTCAAAACCTAATATATATATATATATATATATATATATATATATATATATACATATATATACATATATGTATATACATATATATATATACATATATATACATATATACATATATATATATATATGTGTGTGTGTGTGTGTGTGTATAAAAGTCTCAATCCATTTCTCGAAAAACTTCTCACGACTAGGAACTCGTGAAAACTTATTTTCATACATTGTTGAGATGCTAAAAACATTTTCTATGCACACGCGATGATCTCACACTTATTGCCGAAATATATAATCTAATATATATTTTTCGACAATCTTGGTTGAGCAAAATTAAATTAAGGAGCGTTTGGATTATTTCTTAGGTTTTATTTTAGAGTCGAAATAATCGTTACTCTACGTTTGTTACAAATAGGCACACACTAGGATTTGAAATCTAAATTAACATTATACATATAGTTATGACTTGCCTAATAATTATTGATCTTCAATCAAGCTTTGATATAACAACAAATTAATTTCAAAGACTACTGGTATGTGCTTAATTACACATACCATTTTCCATTTGAAACGGGCTTAAAAGACTAAAAACATACCAAAAATACATTGTATTTGTATGTTTGCATTTGTATTGTGCAGGAAACGGATATTCAAGAAAAGGAACAAAAAGAAAGCCAAAAGCAAGCAAATCCAAGCACGAAATGGAAAGGACAAAGTCAAAAGTCAAGCCAATTGAAGAAACTACAACTTGAGGGGCTAAAACTGCCAAACCTCAAGTTGTATTACAAAAGATAAAAAGACAAGGGTCAAAGTTGCAAACCGGGTAGAGATTACATTCAAGTTATACAACTTGAGGGGACAAAACTGCCTACTTACCCTAAAGCCATCTTTCCCGCCTAACAAAAACCCAGTTACAACTTGTATGTCGCCCCATACTTCTCCCCTGCAAAACCACTTCGCACCCTAGCCAAAATCATTTCACCCACCCTACTACTTCCCCCCAGCTGTATAAATGCCATGTTTTTTTAATGCATTTCCTCTCCATTCCAAGCATTTCACGTATGGCTGAGAATGCTCCAATGAATCACAATGAAATAAAGGCTGGGATTTGTTATAGAATACCTCACACAACAAACCACACTTGGTTGAAGCTCTCACAAAGAAACACAAGCTGCAAGTCAAGAGATGATGACTTCGGCTATAATAGAGCTTCTTTGTTATGCCTTTGAAAAACTTAGGAACTCGTTAATGTAGTTTTTAATTTTTAACTTCAAATCTTACTTATTTTCAGTCATTTACAGTTTTTACTTTTAGCTTTGTAACACTTTCAAGTTTTAATTACAATTTGGAAGTTTTAAATCAATGTTACAATTTCCAAGTGTAAGTTTCTTATATCATATAGTTTTGTTTATGTTCAAAGCTCTCACCACAGACTTACACTTATAAGCTGTTTTCATTAAGTAAAAATAAAAGTTAAGTAGTTAAGAGAACATCACAAAATATCATACTCAAATATACCAACAGCCCTTATGTTATGGGATGGATAAGCCAGTTCTGGATGGGCTTATGGACTCTCACTAGCTTGTTTTATGCAAGCTAGAGCTTGTAGATTCATTGTTCGACCCTGTTTTGAGCAAGGGTGTTGTAAGTTTTTCTTTTTCTTATTGTTCTTATTTTCTGCAAAACTGTTTTAGTGCTTATTTTGCTTATTTGTTAGTTGAAAAATAGTTTGTAACACTTTCTTACTTAGTACTGTTAGTTTATTTGTTAAAACTGCTAGTTATAAGTTAATACTGCTAGTTTCAAACTTTGGAAAGTTACTAATTAAAGTACTTTAGTACTATACACCAAGTTAGTACTGTTAGTTTAAATTTTGTTTTGGTAGTCATTTTATTCTTATAAGCTTATTATTTCTGCTTGTTTATAAAGTTCCTTAGCTTTTTAGGAATAGATTAAAACACTTTCCTTTACTGTCTTTAGAATAAGCCTTATTTAATGCAGTATTTCCTTTTCAAAGTATTTTCAATAATGTATCAGTTTGTAGCTTTTTAGCTTATTTGCCATTGTAGTTTATTCTAGTTGCTTATTCTTATGCCTGAATGCTTATTAGGGGTAGTTAAACATCTGTTTTAGCTTATTTGCTTATTTCTTGCTTCATTGTACTAACAGTATTAACCTTAAGCTACCAGTACTAACTTATAACTACCAGTACTAACTCTAAGTTAGTACTGTTAGTTAATACTGTTAGTACTACTGTTAGTACTGCTGAGTTTTTCTTGCCTAATTTAGTTTAATTGCTTTTTGAATTTGCTTATTTAGAGTTAGCTTAGCTCATTTGATTTGCCTTAAGCTTATTTGAGCTTATTTGTGTTTTAGTGTAAAGGTTTTAAGTGTGTTTACCATTTCTAGCTTTTATTCTTGTTCCAGCTTTTTCTTTGCTTATTTTTATGTGCATTTGCTCATTAAGTTTAGTTCCCAATCACATCCTTGTCATATTCAAACATCAATCTTCAATCGTTTCTCGATTTTTCCATTCCAGGCCTCGCTTCGGACATAACGAACTGGGTAACACTTTATGTTCCGGTTTCATTGATCTTCGCATGTGGTTTCGTCCCTTAGTTGTGTGTTTAGTATTGTTTAAGTTTTATTTACCACCATATAGTAAGGGTGTGGAGTTCGCGCGAGTCAAATTTTGGCGCCGCTGCCGGGGAGGCTGAAAACGAATAGTCTTACGTTTGAAAATTTGTGTTTACATCTGTGAATATTTTCTTCTATAAAAACATAAAAAGTACAAAAATATTTTTCAGTTTCTTTTATTAGTATAATTATCATCTAAAAACAAAAGAAAAAAAAAACCAAAAATATAAAAACATTTTTTTCCAATAAAAGAAATAAAATCACAAAGTTGGGTAAAAATTCCAAAATATAATATTCTCGATTGAGTATTTTCATATAACTTCCGGTGAACTTATTGGTTCCGAAATCGAACAAAGATTCAAAACTTGCCATTTGTGTCTATTTAGAGGTACGGCTACTTGAAAGTAAAAACTATAAGTGGGTATTAAGAGGGTTGTTTCTAGGATCTACGGACAAAAAGAGAAATAAGCTTCGCGCTATTCATAATTCCTCGCTCTCCTGGTTGCGTTTTATCTTTTTGGAGCTACCTGCGTGAAGTAAGTAGATTATTTGGTTAAAGTTGTCTTATCTCATTGTCCGTAAAAAAATCAATTGTGAATAAATCATTAAAAATCCAAAAAAAAAATTTAGTGTAAATTTTCTTTTTATATTTCTATTTTGTGCATGCGCACTCGTTCTCAAGCTCGTAAACGTCGACAACAACAAGTTCCTCCGAATCTTGTTGAACCTCCCAAAGATACGATGGCTGATAATCGAACTATGCGAAATTGCTCCAGGTCCCACGACGGGATACGAGGACGCAATTGTTGTTCCTGAAATCGTGAGGCAGCAATTTTGAGATCAAGCATGGGTTACTAACTCTTGTCCAGAACAAGCAGTTCTTCGGAAATGACACAGTTGAGGACCCACATGCCACATCATGTTTCTTCAATAAAATACCTTACTTTGAGATTATCCTTAATGTCCGACCACATCAATTAAAGTGATGCTTTTTCTTTCTCTCTGCTTAGACGGGGCAGCCCGGTATGTTGAGAAAGAACCCCCTTCGATCAATTTAACATGGTGATGGAACACTCGTTGCTAAAATTTATCATCAGTTTTTCCCACCTTCTAAATTGACAAATCTTCGGAATGATATTACTAATTTTCAATGCAAAGATTAGATGAGTCATTTTGTGAGGCTTGGGATCGTATTCAAAGATCTTCTTTCCTTCGAGCATGTCCACATCATGGATTCTCGGAGTTTTCACCAACTTGATACATTTTACAATGCCTTTAAATGTAATATCAAGGGGGACTCTATGAAACTCCGCCGCAGGTGGTAACTTTTTGGACAAAAGGCCGTGATTGCTCATGCGATCATCCGAGAGCAAGTCCAAAGTTCGTCACTCCCGAAGCAAAGCCATTATTGCTAAAGTGAGTACGAGCGCTTCCACCTCCGGAGTATCTCCCGATGTTGCTGAATTGAAAGATATGGTTAGAGCTCTACTTCTCGACAAGCAGACATCTCCAGTTCCAGCTCCCGCTCCCGTAAAAGCGATTGAGCAAAGTTGTGTTACCTGCGGTGGTGCCCACTCATATCGTAATTGTCTGGCTACCGATAGCAACAATTACCGAGATAACATCCAAGAATACGTCTCGCAAGCAGCCGCAGCAAATTTCAACCAAGGAAATTCCGGTTACCGTCCGCCACCGATGGCAAACCAAATCAGACCACCCGGTTTTCCTCCCATGCAACACAACAGCCAAGCTAACAATCAGAATCGTGGACAAAACCAAAACCTGTGGGAAATGGCTACAACCAGGGTCAAATCCAACGACCCCAGGTTCAACAACAAGCCCCAATGTATCAACCCCCGGTTAATCAACACCCAGCTTACCAAGCTCCAGCTCATCAAGCTTCGGGTGTGTCAAAAACTGATTTTGAGAGCTATGTCAAGGCTAATGATGCGGTTATGCAAAACATGCAAAACCAAATGTCCAACATAACCGACTTGCTCACCAAAATCGTGAATTCCAACCAGCCTTCTACTTCAAGTTCGGGTTCTCTTCCTAGCAAACCCATTGCTAATCCCAAAGGGTGGCATGAATTGAAAGCAATCACACAGAAGCGGTAGTTTCATTTGTTGGACCTCAAATCCACCTCGATGATGGAAGTTGGAAGCGATGGTGACAAAAGGAAACGGTGCCTTCCTAAACAGGAAGTACCAAAGACGTCAACTCCGATATCCCAAGTTGATGAACCAGTTGTCATGCCTAGAGCCAAAACGACTTTACCATATCCATCTAGGGTAAACAAGGAGAAAATCCGCGAAAAGGACGACCTTTTAGCTTTGAAATTTATGGAAAATTTTTCGGAAATCTCCCTTCGAGCTAAGCTTGCGGATGCTCTCCTGCATATGCCTAAGTTATGCTCCGATGTTTATAAAGTTTGAAAACAACAAAGACCAAGAATCTTAGACTTAACAAAACACAGTTAATGAAAAGTTCTCGGCAGTTCATCTAAGAATTTCCCGAAAAATTAGGAGTCCGGGTTAGATTTCTGATTACGTATGATTTCCCAAGATTAGATGGTATTATGCTTGGCCCTGCCGATCTTGGGCAAGCATTATCTAATGCCACTCTCCGTTTTTGAAAAGCTTAATCTCCAAAGACTGACCAAAACTAGGATGATACTCGAGTTAGCCGACCGATCAATCTCCACTCCCACCGGCATAGCCGAAGATGTTTTTGTAAAGGTTGGAACCTTCTACTTTCCAGCCGATTTTGTGGTAGTTGACTATGATGCCGACCCTAGAGTCCCGTTGATTTTAGGAAGACCATTTTTAAGAACGGCAAGAGCCTTGATTGATGTTCACGGTGAACAAATGACCCTTAGGCACGATGACAAATCCGTGATTTTCAAAGTAGGAGATACGAAAAATTTCTCCTACAATGACATAGAAACAGTTAACAAGGTCGACTTTATTGATATAGCTTGTGAGGAATATTCTCAAGAGATTTTAGGTTTCTCGGAAGTATTAACAAATGGAAATTCCACTCCTTACTTTGAACCGATTGTTGATACCACTTCTCCCACCCTCACTCCATTCGAGGGTAGTGATTTCATTCTTGAAGAAATCGAGGCTGAACTTTCTGATACTTCGTATAAGTCAGGAATTGATGATGCCGAATTGTTGATCCCGATATGGAATTTTCTTTTGAAGATATCCTAAATTGGGAAGCCCTTATCACCCTTCCCAACCATGCAAATCGTTTTCTGAAGTTTAGAAAAGAACTTAAGATTTGTGAAGCCAAAACCAATGAAACATCAATTGATGAACCTCCCGAGGTCGAGCTCAAGGACTTACCTCCCCACTCTGATTTATGCATTTTGGAGGGTGACAACAAAGTTTAAAAGTAATCATTGATAAAGATTTGAGTGTCTTGGAGAAGCCGACTCTCATAAAGGTGTTGCCAGACCCACCAAGCGAGCTAATCGCTTGGAAACTCTACTCATATCAAGGGTATTAACCCGGAATTTTGTACTCACAAAATTCTATGGAAGAGGACTAACACCAGCGGTTCCTAACATCAGAGTACGGGGTAAAACCCAAAAAATCTAAGATGTCATAAAAAAAGAAGTGAAAAACTTCTTGCGATGGTTTAATTTTACCTTATTCGGATAGTCCCTGGGTGTAAGCCCTGGGTACACTGAGTACAAAGAAAGCGTGGTTTTACCGTAGTGGAGAATGAGCAAAATGAGTTGATCCCAACCTCGATTTAGTTAGGGAATGGCGGGTTATGCCATTTTGACTAACGAAGGTTGAATGAAAGACATCGAAAAGACCACTTTCCACACCATTTCTATGGTACCAAATGCTCAAGAGGCTTGCGGGAAACCAATACTATTGGTTTTCTCGATGGTTTCTCAGGATATTTTCAAATACCATCGACCCAAATGATAGGAAAAAGACTAAACATTTACTTGACCCATAACGGAACCATTGCCTCATCGCCACATGCCCTTTGGCCTCTGCAAATGCCACCAGGCACATTCCAGAGATGTATGATGGCAATCTTCAATGACATGATCGAAAAAACGAGGTTGGAAGGGTTTATGGATGACCTTTTTGGTTTTTGGAAGAAAAAAGGTTCTTTCTATAATGCTAACCCATTAGAAAAGATGCTTAAGCGGTGTGTGTGAAGACCACCAATTTAGCTCTAACTGGAGAAAGCCATTTCATGGTTCAGGAAGGTATTGTTCTTGGACATAAAATCTCTCAGTCGGGAATTGAGTCGATCGAGCTAAATTGACGTTATCACCAAGCTCCCTCCCAGGACTACTGTAAGGTGTTGTAGTTTTCTTGGGCATGCAGGGTTTTATAGAAGATTCATCCAGAATTTCTCAAAATAGACCGCATCCCATGACCTGTTTGCATAGAAAAAGAGACTCTGTTTTTCTTTCTCCAAAGAGTGTATTGAAGCATTTAACACTCTCAAAAAGAATTATCGTGGATACAATCATGATTGCTCCAGACTGAATGAACCATTTGAACTTACTTGGCGATGCAAGCGATTTTGCCTTGGGTGTAGTCTTGGGCACGTCATGAGAAAACATTTTCAGGCCTATACATTATGCAAGTAAAAAATGAATGAGGCGGGAATCACGTTACACCACGACAGAGAGAGAAATGTTAAGACGTGGTGGTGGTACGCATTCGAAAAATTCCGACTTACCTTGTCATGATATACACATGCACTGTGTTTACGGATCATTCAGCCCTCAAAGTATTTTTGCTAAGAGAGATTCTAAGGCGAGATGTTCCGATGGGTTCTGCTCCTTTTAAGAGTTTGACTTTGATGTAGTTGACACGAAAGGATCTGAGAACATAGCGGCTGGTCATTCTATCACGATTAGCGAATCCTCGAGAATGAACTCATCCAAGGAAATTAAATGAAGTTTCACTCTTTGAAACTCTTAGTTTGATCTGCTTTCTTGATGCTAGTACCCATGGTTTGCTGACATCGCAAAACTACCTAGCGGAATTATAGTGATTAAAGGGATGTAAACCCAGCAGACAAAAAAAAATTTCAAAGACGTGAAGCATATATTTTTGGGAAGATCCCTTTCTGTTTAAAATCTGTGCGGATCAGCTTATTAGACGTTGTGTTTTTGGCAAAGAAGCCATGGCCTCCTCATGGCCTTGCCTCGTAGTCCCACCGGTGGGACATACAGTGCTAAACTATCTGCATGAAAAAGTCTTCGATTCCGGTTTCTTTTGGCCCTACAATCTACAAGATGACCATGAGTTGGTTAAAAACTGCCAAAAACTCATGCTAGCGTCAAGGAAAAATTACAAACGGGATGAGGATGCCACAAAAGTTCCATCCAAGTTTGTGAAATCTTTGACGTTGGGGCATTGATTTTATGGAGGCCGGTTCCGACTTCAAGGAGGGAACAAATTTTATACTGCGTGGCTGTTGAATATTTATCAATATGGGTTGAAGCAAAGCATCCCCACAAATGACGCACGAGTTGTTTGCTAATTTCTTAATTCTCTTTCGCCAGATTAGGTGCCCCTCGTGCATCCATAAGTGATGCGGAACCATTTTTGCAATGACCAATTTCAAGGTCATGCTTAAATACGGAGTCATCTCATCGTCTTCTCCACGCGTATCACTCCAACCAACAACTGTGGACAAGTGAGGTTTCAATCGTGGTTTTGTAAACGAAATTCTTGAAGGACCTGTGGGCGAAAATCCATCGCCTCTTTGGTCGGTAACAACAGATGCCGCACTTTGGGATTCAGCACAGGCTTATTAAAAACACCCATGGGTGTATCAATCAAGCTTAGTGTACTGGAAGGCTGTATCTTCCGACTTCGAACTCGAGCACAAAAGCTTCTGGGCCTTAAGCATACCAACTTTGATATCAAAAACCGCGGGTGACCATATAAAGTTCAAGTCTGAATAACTTAATGAGCTCTTTGATGAAGCTTTGAGAAACTTTTGATATATAAAGAGCAAAACAAAGAGAATCATGACTCCAAGAATCAAAAATCGCGTTTCAACGTCGTGGCATCGAGTTCCTCCTCCTTTAACATTAGATTGAAGATTTTCTCGGGCAAGCTTAAAACCCGCTGGTCAGGACCATTCACTATCACACAAGTTTTCCCGTACGGCACCATCGTTTTCTCAAAACTCCGGCCCAAATTTCAAAAGTGAATGGGCATGTATTAAGACTCTTTGGAGGGGGGAGTACCCACATTTGGTTAGTTCCAGATCTCCACACATTCCCCAATGTCCAATAAATTCAGGTGATGGGTCAAGCATAGCGACCTTAAACAAGCGCTTCGTGGGAGGCACCGCATGGTTATCGTAGTATTTTGTAGAAATGAATAAGTGTTTTCTTGTTGTGAGGAGGTTTTGCCTCTTCCATTCCCGTGTTTCGTGTTTGTGTTGTTAATTGTCCAGGATTGCCCGGATTGTGAAGACTCTCGTGCTCTCAGTTTTGTCTTTCATCCACAAGAGTTTCACATCCTCAGCTTCATTTTGGGAATCCAGTATCCAAATCTAATCGACTAACGTTTTATCTTTTGGCACACTTCATAAACGGCCTTAGATTTACGTAGGAGCCCCTTTCAAAACATCGAGGACGATGTTTAGTTCTAGTATGGGGGGATCTTCGATTTGATTTTGCCTGCAGCCGTTGTTATCATGTAATCCCGTTTTTACCACCAAATTTTTGCAAAAATACCAAAAAAATGAAAAAATTTAAAAATTTTCAAAAATAAAATAAGTGTTTTGTCACAGTTTCGACTTTCCTAATGGGTAGAATGAGAATAATTTTTGACTCGATCGGGCGTGTTGAGCCCTAGCTAGTTCCTCAATTGTAGGCTAAGCTTTCACGAATTCTATTGCTTCGAATTTTAATAAGGTGAAGAACAAGAAGTGATAGAGTTAAATATAAGTTTATGTGCTGAGCAAGATTCTTCTAAAACTTATATGAGTAACTTGTGGCTTTTTCTCCCATTAGCTTCTAATCCACCTAATCATACGTGCTCATTTCAATTCAACTAAGTCAATCGATGTTTTTAGAAAAAGCTTCAAATTTGTAACTTGATTCTTTAAAGCGAGGTTTTTCTGTTCTTAGTAATTTGAAAGTTAAAATGCCAAAGAAGCATGAATGAAGTATGAATGCAAAAATGCATGAATATTGAAATTATGCCAATGAAGCATACATTTGAGTATATGGAGCAAGTAAAAGATGTGTCGTGATATCCCACTCCGCTAACCACGAGGTGGGGGTTCAAACTAAGACATCTTTACTTCTAGGGATTTGGTGTGTTGTGATATCTCACCAGGAAGCGAGGTCTAGGTGAGGGTTCAAACTAAGACACCTATCCTTAGCCATATTAGGAAGAAGGTGTTGATGTGATTTCCCACTACGCTAGCAACGGGGTGGGTTTTCAAACTAAGAACACCGGTCGTTGGTTGTGATATCCTACTAGGGAGCGAGGCCTAGGTAGGTGTTCAAACTAAGCAACGCATTCCTAGCTTTAAGAACTTATGATTATGATGATAAAGATGTTGCAAAAAGTTCTACAGTTAAAATTTCGTTCTTTAAAATCAAGTTACAAGGTCCTAATAAGTTGTTGCTTTGAGTCATGATTCATCTTGAATTACGACTATGGAAATAAGTTGATCTATGGTTGAGTTGAAATGAGTACACACATTTAAATCATATATCCATGTTGGGAGTTAAAAGTTTACAAGTCATAAGTATGAGTGCTTAACATTTAGACTTATATTGACAAATGATCTTGTTTAATTGCTTGGTTTGGATCTAGTGAAAAATCGGGGACGATGAATTTATCCGTCAGGACATCCGTAGATTATTCTATGGGCACTTCTCATTCTATGATCCCAATGTTGATAAAATAAAGGAAGTCAAACAGGTAGTTAAGAAAAGAAAAAGAAAGGAAAATCCAAAAATATTAGGGATAGTTAGTGTACATATGAAAAATTGGTGAAAACGGGACTTGTCGAAGCTATTGATTCTTTAGTTCCCCTTGACGAACACTTAGCTACTTTTCGAGGTTATTAGTCGAGGGGGATTAAGATTCTTGGTTTCTTGAGTGTTTACTTCATAACATTGCGTGAGGACACGGCAATACCCTAGTATGGGGGATTTTGGTATGTGCTTAATTACACATACCATTTTCCATTAAAATCGGACTTAAAAGACTAAAAACGTACCAAAATACATCGTATTTGTATGTTTTGCATTTGTATTGTGCAGGAACGGATATTCAAGAGCAGGACCAAAAAGAAAGCCAAAAGCAAACAAAACCGAGCACGGAATGAAAAGGGCAAAGTCAAAAGTCAGCCAAGTGAAGAAAATACAACTTGAGGGACTATAATTGCCAAACCTCAAGTTGTATTACTAAAATAACAAGACAAGGGTCAAAATTGCAAACCGGGCAAAGATTGCATTGAAGTTATAAGACTTTAGGGACCAAGCTTCCAACTTACCCAAAAGCAATCTTTTCCGCCCAACAAACACCATCTACGAACTAGTGGATGTCCTCGACCCATACTTCCTTCCCTTCAAAACCAACGACACCCTACCAAAATCAGTTCATCCACCCTACTATTTCCACCCCCCACTGTATAAAGGCATGTGGAAACCTCACCTTTCCCAAAGTACTTCCATGCTGAGATTGATCCAAAGAAGACAAAAGAAATTGAAGGCTGGGATTTGTTTTAAAATCTCCTCACAACAACAACACACTTTGTTTTGTCTCTACCAAAGAAACACAGAAGAAAGAAGTCCATAGAGAAAAGACTTCGCAATAAATAGAGTCTTTTGTAAATTGTATAGATGATCATGTTATAAACTAGTTAGTTTTTAATTTTAAAAGTAGTCTTTAGCATAATTTTCATTCAAATAAACATCTGGTTACTTTCAGCTTTGTAATACTTTCAAGTTTTAATGCAAATTTGAGTTTTTAAGTCAATTTACAATTTCAAGTGTTAAGTTTCTTAATTGTGTTGTTTTGTGTTCAAAAGCTCTCAATACAGCTTGTTTACAAACTGTTTTAACTAAGTGAACCTAAAAAGTTAATTAGTTAAGAGAAAATCATAAAAATCACTCTCAAATACACCACAACTTATATTATGGATGATAAGCCAGTCCTGGATGGGCTTATGGACACCACTAGCTTGTTTTATACAAGCTAGAGCTTGTAGATTCGTGTTTGACCCTGTTTTGAGCAAGGGTTTTGTAAGTCTCTCTTTTTCTTACATTTCTTATTTCCTGCATAACTGCTTATTGGTGCTTATCTTGCTTAATTGTTAGTTTTAAAATAGTTTTGTATCACTTTCCTAGTTAGTACTGTTAGTTCAATTGATGAAACTGTTAGTTAGGAGTTAATACTGTTAGACTAATTCAGCTTATTTAAGTGCTTATTATGGATTGAAAGTTGCTTATAAAGGTTTTAATTTGATTTTTGATAATCTGTTTTTAATTAGCTTAAAAGAAAAATGATTTTTGAAAAGTTTAAGGGGTATTTTCAACCAGCAGTACTAACTCAAGGTTAGTACTGCTAGTTCATTTTCTTGGATTTCAAAGATAGCAGTACTAACTCCAAGTTAAAACTGTTAGTACTGTTGGTTCATTTTATTTGCTTCTTAGCTTATTGTTTCTACTTACTTAAGATTGGTTTAGCTTTTTAGAGTAGATTAAGCCTATTTTAGTTTGCTGTCTTCAGTAGAACTTATTTGCCTTTTCAAAATAATTTTAAGAGTTTATCAGTTTTAGTTTTCTAGCTTATTTATCACTTTAGTTTATTCTAGTTGCTTATTCTTATGCCTGAGTGCTTATTAGGGTTAGGTAAATCTCTGTTTTAACTTATTTGCTTATTTCTTGTTTCATTGAACTAACAGTACTAACTTAAAGCTAGCAGTACTAACTCCAAGTTGGTACTGGTAGTTAATACTGCTAGTGCTGTTGTTAGTACTGCTGAGTTTTCCTTGTTTAACTTAGCTTAATTGCTTTTTGAATTTGCTTATTTAGAGTTAGTTTATGCTATTTGTCTTGTTTTAAACTTATTTCAGCTCATTCATGTCTTAGAGTAAAAGTTTAAGTGTTTTTACCATTTCTAGCTTTTATGCTTGTTCCAGCCTATTTTCTTTGCTTATTTGTATGTGCTTTTCCCTATTAGGTTTAGTGCCCAATCATATTCACATCTTTGTTATTCAATCATCAATCTGTAATCCGATTTTCCATTCAAGCCTCGTTGGGACATAACGACCCGGAGACTCTTTACACTGCTTCCGGTTTCATTGGTCTCGCGGATTCTGACCCTTGTTGTGTATTTATAATTATCTATATTTATATATGTATAAAGAGGGGTGAGTTTGCGGGTCAATTTACACAACATAAAATGAACATGGATGAGGCCATTCAGGTCTCTTGTATTATTGATAAACTCCCTCCTTCTTGGAAAGATTTCAAGCATACCTTGAAACATAAGAAGGAAGAGTTAACTATGGTTGAGTTGGGCAGTCATCTACGCAATGAGGATTCCCTCAAGGTACAGGATAATAACAAACCAAAAGGCAGCAATGTTGCTAGTCCATAGTGATTAGACGTGGTTGTGTAGATCTTAGATTTAGTTCTGAAAAAATTGTTTCCTTGTTTAATATTTTGCATGTTCCTAATATTAAGAAAGATACGGTTTCTAATATTAAGAAAGATATGGTTTCAAATGGTATTTTGAATAATTGTGTTTATAAACAAGTAGCTAAAATCTGATAAATTTGTTTGGTCTAAACATGGTGTGTTTATTGGTTTTAGCTATTTGTGTAATCAAATGTTTAGGCTTAATATTGTTAATAATATTGGTAAATCAGCCTTTATGTCAACCTTTAAACTGAATGATTCAATCATATGGTATGTTAGATTGGGCAATGTCCACTTTAATAGTAATATGCAAGATATGTCTAAGGATGGGTTAATCCCAGCTTTTGACATGAACACTAGAAAATGTAAGACTTGCATGCTGAGAAAAGTTACTAAGAAACCATTTCAAAATGTAAAATATGAAACTGAAGTTTTGGAGCTGATCCATAGTATGTGATTTGAATGCTATTCTCTCATTAGGGAATAAGAAATACTTTGTGACATTTATTGATGATGCTTCTAGGTTTTGCTATGTTAGTTTATTACATACTAAGGATGAAGCATTAGATAAACTTAGAGTAATTAAAACTGAAGTTAAATTACACCAAAGGTCATTGATCAAAAGATTCAGGATTGATAGGGGAGGTGAGTACATGGATACTTTATATTTTTAGTCTGTTGGTATTATTCATGAAACGATTGCTCCCTATACTCCACAACAAAATGGTATATCTGAAAGAAAAAATAGAGTACTAAAAGAAATGGTTAATTCCATGTTGTCCTACTTAGGACTGAGTCAAGGGTTATGGGATGAAGCTATGTTAATAGTTTGCTATTTATTAAATAGGGTTCCTAATAAAAGGAACGGGATTACCCCTTATGAACTTTGGACTAAAAGGAAACCAAAGCTGAACTACCTCAGGGTTTGGGGTTGTAGGGCAGTTGTAAGACTCCCTGATCCAAAGCTAAAAACTTTGGGTGAAAGAGGCATTGAATGCATCTTTGTTGGATATGCTGAGCATTCCAAAGATTTTAGGTTCTATGTCATTGAGCCTAATGATTCAGTTTCAATTAACTTTATAATTGAATTAAGGGATGCTATCTTTGATGAGAATAGATTCTCATAAGTCTCTAGACCAAGTCTCAGGATTCCTAATGGAACTAAAGACATTGGTGATTCAGTGGTCCCTAAAGAGGTCACTGAAGAGGTTGTTCAGCAACCTGAACCTGAGCTTAGAAAAAGCAAAAGGAATAGGACTCCAAAGGATTTTGGACCTGAATTTCAATTATACTTAATTGAAGGAACAAGGGATGAGGTATCTGACTAACACTCCTGTTGCTTAAATGTTAAGGATGATCCCAAGACATTTGATGAAGCAATAAAGTCTCAGGATGTCACTTTCTGGAAAGAAGCAATTAATGATGAGATGGACTCCATCATAGGCAACAACACTTGGGTGTTGACTGATCTACCTCTAGGTTGCAAACCTCTTGGTTGCAAATGGATCTTCAAAAGAAAACCAAAGGTAGATAGAACTATTGAAAAGTTCAAGGCAAGGCTAGTCATTCAGGGCTTTAAACAAAAGTCAGGGATAGACTACTTTGATACTTATGTTACAGTGGCACGTATCAGTACCATAAGACTGCTGATTGCTATGGCATCAATTCACAATCTGATTATTCATCAGATGGATGTGAAGACAACTTTCTTGAATGGTGACTTGGATGTGGAGGTATATATGAACCAACCTCTGGGTTTCATCATGCATGGCAATGAAAATAAGGTGTGTAAACTGATTAAGTCTTTATATGGACTGAAGCAAGCACCTAAGCAATGGCATCAAAAGTTTAATGAAGTGGTTTTGTCTAATAGTTATTTACTTAACCAAGCTGACTAATGTGTATATAGCAAATTTGATGAAACTGATAAAGGAGTCATCATTTGCTTATATGTTGATGACATGCTGATCTTTGGCACTGACCAAGTTCAGGCTAACCTGACAAAGGAATTTTTGTCATCAAAGTTCTCTATGAAGGACATGGGGGAGGCTGATGTTATCCATGGTATTAGGATTAAACATGAAAGTAATGGAATAGCAATTTCTCAGTCTCATTATATTGAGAAGGTACTGAAGAAATTCAATTACTTTGATTGCACTCCAGTTAGTACTCCTATGGATAGAAGTGAGAAAGCTGATGCCTAATAATGGTCAGGCTGTATCTCAACTTAAGTATTCTAGGGTGATTGGCTGCTTGATGTATGCCATGACTTGTACAAGGCATGATATTGCTTTTGCTGTTGGTAAACTGAGCAGGTATACTAGTAACCCTAGTACTCAGCACTGGCAAGCAATTCAGCGAGTACTAAAGTACTTAAAGAAAACCATAGACTATAGATTGACATATACTGGTTATCCTTCAGTGTTGGAAGGTTACACTGATGCAAGCGATCCGCAAAAATTGAAACAATTCGTCTACAAAGTGTTGGATATCCTGCTTGGTGTGGTGCAATTACTTGCTTCCAGAAACAACTTGCATCACTGGTCAACATTTAGGAATCAAATTTTGGGCTTTAGCAGCTGTTTGGTAAGGAAGCTGCATGGTGAAAAAATTTGCTCCTTGAATTCCTTATGAGGTCAAACCTATAGCATCTATTTTCTATCCCGCGGTTTAGTGCTAGCCACATTTGGCAAGGCTTATAGCCAGATTATATGGAAGTCTATACACTATAGGTGTCGAATCTCATGAATACTGAGCTGATCACAATGGTGGTGGATATCTAAGAGTTTTTGTGAGGACTTAACAAAACTTAGTTGATCCACTTTAACGAAGGGACAGCTAGTAGCGACTATGTTTATAAAGTCTGCTGAAGGGATGTGATTAAAGTCCAACTAAGTCGCTGAATGCTAAGACACCCAACTCCCTGCTGAGGAAACTTGGCATCTTATTTTTATGTGAAAACTGAACGTTCAGTTTGGACTGAAGCACAGTGTAATTTACATATCATCCGCAAGTATGTCTTGGAACCTACAGAAAAAGGATTGAAGAAGTCTTTACTTCCTCATGGTTAATCATTTAAAAAAGTGCTTACAGAGCATAAATAAGAGGAAGCCATTCTATTGGTAAATTTTGAGCGTGTTTTTGAGCCAGTTTCATCAGGAGCATGGACTTTGGCTCTTACGACATTTTATGAATTGGATATGACACATGGCTTGTACATGTCAGGAGTTTTTTTATTGTTTTGAAAACTTGTGTGTAATTTGACTTCGGTATTCAAATTGTGATTGACAGGTGGTTTCAATTCTAGAACACCCTTTATCTCGAATATTTGAACGTGTAATTTACTAAGATGGAAATTCAATCCTCAGGACATTTTCATTTATGCACTTGTTTTGTTTAATGTTTAATTTTTCATGCAAAGAAATTGTACTAAATTAGGGAGGATTGTTAAAAATTTTGTGCAATTTGGATTGGATCATACATTGAATAGTTTGGAGGTACGAAGTGTACACCCATCAAGTCACTGATTTTTCCTGACTCTTTTAGTGGTTTGAATAAATGGATGTTTATTTGCCTATATAAGTGACAGATTTAACTGCATTAATTGACCATATTTAATTTGGTCATGAAATCATGATTCCTAAATTATGGAGGATAATTGATTTGACTGCATTAATTAACCATATTTAATTTGGTCATGAAATTACTAATTCCTAAATTATGGAGGATAATTATGGAAGAGATTAATTGGCCATTAATCTCTCATAAATTCCATTATTAGGTTTTGAGTAAATTCCTATAAACAGGGATTACAATTGCATGAAAAAACACACAGAAAATAAAAACACATAGAAACACATGGTTCTCGATCTGTGCCTAGAACAAGAACAAACACTTGGTTTTACCCCAAGGAGGTATTTATGTAACCCATGTATAGGGTCGAATAATCTTTTTTGGAAAGTGATTACACGACTTCAAGTGATATCCGGTAACCATCTTGGTAATTAGCTAGGCTATTGATTGTCTTCACCCGGATCTGGGATTTACTACAACCAACAATGGTATCACAGTTGATCAACCTCCTCACATAAGATAGAAATATAACTCGCGTCACATGCCTTTTTAGCAGGAGAAGAGTTACACCCGTAAACAAATACCAAGATTGTGGCACTGAAGTTCGCAATATACCTCTTGATTTGTGATAACGCGCATGTATAGTCAATTTTGCACCCTCTACGGTCCTGTAACATAACACATATTACATTCGGTTTATCTCATGTAAGTTGATGTTACCAAATCTCCTCTCGTCCTTCTTAGTGATAGAAATCATTTCCAGATGAGGTTTCATTACTATAGCACAAATAATACTTGCACGAGATGTACCATCTTGACATTCAGCATGCCAACGACGAAGCTTTTTTTCTCATGTTATTCACTTCCATTTCAAAAATACTCTTGTTCACCTCAACTATCTGTGTTAGTGCCTTGTGGCAGTGTAATTATCACAACGACATAAAGATGAACAAGTTCATTCCTCCTTTAAAGTCTATCTTTCGGCAGTAGCCAGGAAATTCATCCATTTCTCCTCTCAATGGAGGGAATTTGAGAGAAACCGTCTTCAAATTAGTGAAGCTTTTGAAGGAGATAAAGCTCTAACGTAATGTACTCTAACACATCAAACAATTTGGAGTCTCAATTATGGAATAGTAGCTCGAACTTCATTGGATCAAACATACCAACACACTTTAAAATTCCAATATACGATGGCCAACCAAAATGCTTTTTACTTGAGGTGCCCTCGTCATCGTTCCCCGCGAGAGCTCTATATCTTTAAGAGAGAACTACAAAAAATCATCCTTGTGGTTTGGCCAAATTGCACATTTGGTCCGCGTGGTATCGAAATTCAAAAATCGTCCGTGTAGGAAACCTTGGGTTCCACTTTTAGTCCTTTATCTTAAGTACATTTAAAACACCGTCCTCTGTGAGCTCTATATCTCTAATTGAAAATAAAGAATTCCGACTTGTTTTAAATGTACTTGAGAGCTTGACAAAGTCTATAAAGACTTCAAATGTTTTGTAGCTAGTTTTTCCAAAACTTTAATCTGGAACATGATTCCCTTGAACTCAGCCCTCAACCCATCCTTTAAACATAGCCAAGCAAAGTAGATCTTAGATAAATTAACCTTTTGATGCAATTAAGCACCCGTAAACCTTTAAAAAAAAATTAGACATTTGAAGTCTTAAACACAGACATTTAATATCAAGTCTAAACACACAGTGAAGTAACATATAAAATAAAATGTGGAAAAATACTAGTAACACAACACATTCCAAAATCAATAATGCAAAATAATAATCGCGATAAACGATGAAATTAAACCTAGATACTAGTACAAGGTCATCACAAATAACTATTAGTACATATTTACAAGCAGATTTATAAACCCTAGATACTAAAAACATTCCATAATCAATAGGTCAAATTTCTTAACAAAATTAAAAACCGTAAATTTAGCAAATAAAAAATAGAGTAAGAGGATTACATAAGAGGACAAGCTCGGTTTGTTTTGTAAAATTTAATGGGTTGCGATGAAGATCATACTTGAGAGTGAACGAAAAATATGGAATAATGAATTTGAAGTCACAAATAACTAGGTCTTAGTTAGAGTACCGAAAGTAACTTTCCATAGCTTTTGATAATTGTAAGAGGGGTAGGTAGCTTCTTTAATAAGTCAGGTAGGTTTTAAAAGGGAGGTGATTTGTACACAATTTTTTTTGGAGAATTGATTGTCACACTCATTTTTTTTAATTGGAGAACTCTAATTTATGTATAACATAGTTGTACAGTGCTTACTCTGTGCACTGTATACTTGTACAATGAGTGTCCCAATAAAAAAAATAAGTGTGCAAATCACTACCCTCTTTTTTCCATCTACCACTAAAGTACACCCACTGATGCACACAATACAACACACATATGCATATTTAGTGGTGGATGGCAAAAAAATGTGTGTACAAATTACCTCTCGTTTTAAAAATTCAGTTAACAATACTAACACATTTTTTTTCCAGTTTCTATTCAGTTTAATACTTTTTACTTATCAAATTTTATAATTTTTATTTTGCATTTACCGTTTCACATTTTTAAAACAAAAACAAATTTGAAAAATAAAATAAAAATACCCAAAAAATTAAGAAAGGTATTAGAATCATATGAGGGGGTACTAATAACTTACCTCAAATTGTAATAGAAATGGTTGTGCATGTATTATTTGCAAAAATGGTGTATCAAAAACCGCTTCCATTAGATGAAAGACACATTTAGGCAGATGCGCTGCTTTTGAAACTGAATAAAACACAAACCAACAAGCACATGCACATTCTTATTTAGCTCGCGTTTTAGATTATAGAGGGCACTTCATTTAAAAACACAAAATATCAAACAGGGGAATTTATAATTTGAGGCGTGCATCATTAAAAACAACAAAACGTGCGCTTAGTTTAAGAATAAAAAACGATAAAACAACAAACACATAACACAAGCGCATTTCTAGCAAAAACAAAACAAGGCGGATTTTGAGAAAAACAAAACAAGACACATTTTTAGTAATGGGGCGTGCTTCATTATAAAACACTAGTGCGCTTGAAAACAAAAATTGATTATTCGCAACTTGAAAACAAAAATTGATTATTCGCAACTTGAAAACAAACAAGTAAAGACCAAAAACTTACATTTGCCAGATTGTTAAAGATGAGGGAATTCATATCATGCTACCCCTTTGTTCATCGTGCATTGATGATATCAAGAATGACCACCAAACATGTTACTCCTATATATTTTTAAAAAACAAAATAATATTCGGTAAAATCCCATACAAGAAACACAAAAAATTGCTCATTTCTAAAACCAAAATGATAAAATGAGGCGCATTTTTAATAATGCGGCGCGCTCGCTGTATTTAATAAAACAAAATAACTCAATGAAATGTTTTTTGGTAAAAAAAATCAATTATTTCGGGTAAAAAAGGTAATACAATTGTGTTTGCGAAGATGAAAACAACGAATAATTATAGGGAATGAAGATCAAGATGAAATGGTTGATAATTTATTCAATAGTGAAGATGAAGTAGTTGAGTTATAAATTGTATATTAATTTATTATTCTGAATTAATAGAAGTGTTTAGGTAAGTCAACAAACAAAGGGAAGACTTTATATTACTATATAGATTCTCATTATTGTCGGGTTGTTGACCACCATCTTGTTTTTACCTACCCAATTGCAGTGGTTTGAGCTTATGCAACATTCGCGAGCCTAAGTGCATCGAGACACTTGAAGAGTCTTATAGGAGATGAAAATATCGAATTTTGTATATTGAGGGGAGGCCAAAATTATATTCTCTTATAAAAGGTTTTTCTCATTGAAAGTTTGTATCAGTGAAGCCCTCATTATATATTAAATTATCTGCTTGAGCCTCTCTTCTTTACACAACTTAGTAAATCTCACTTATTTTCCAAACTTATAGTATAAAAACGTGGTATAGCTTTAAATAAAACTAACTTTAGAAACAAACATCAGTGCAAAAAGAAAAAGGGTAGTAGGTCAAACAAAAACGTATTGTTTTTATATGGGTCGACCCCATTATCAATCGAGTTAAGCACTCGTTTACCGCTTAACCCCAACCGATAGACTTCCTTGTTTTTAACAAGAATTCTCACTCGTACATTCAAGGTTTAACTTAACTTTTCGAAAGGTGACAAGCATGTTTTCCTGGTTACAAAGCTGTTTTTAAACATGTTTAACCTGTTTTAATTGCAACTACATTTCAAGAAACACAAAATGATAATAACGCCGTTTACAAAAAGAAAAATAGAGCAAAAAGAACATCTTGACTATATGCATACGCGCGCCCCAACCTAATATATACCGGGGTCATTTCTATATTTACCAAAATAAACAACATAATGACATATATATATCCAAAGCATGTTGTAAATACATTGTACATCATGCATTCAAAACATATATATTGTGTATACACGACATTTTAATGTTTAGATCAAGTATATATGAAATTATCCTTATATACTGATATGCTTTAAATTTAAAGTGTTCTTTTTTACTTGTTGACTTACGTAGCCACTCCTATTAATTCAGATTAATAAATGCATATTCAATTTATAACCCAACTACTTCATCTTCCGTATTGAATAAACCGTACATATGCTTTAAATATAAAGTGTTCCCTTTGTTTGTTGACTTACCTAAACACTTCTATTAATTCAAAATAATAAATGCATATCCAATTTATAACTCAACTACTTCATCTTCACTATTGAATAAATTATTAACCATTTCATCTTGATCTCCATTCCCTATAATTATTCATTGTTTACATCTTCGCCAATACAGTTGTATTACCTTTTTTACTCGAAACAATCGATTTATTTTAGCAAAAAACATTTGATTGAGTTATTTTGTTTTATTAAATACAGCGAGCGCGCCACATTATTAAAAATGCGCCTCATTTTATCATTTTGGTTTTAGAAATGAGAAATTGTTTTGTGTTTCTTGTATGGGATTTTATCGAATATTGTTTTGTTTTTTAAAAATACATAGGAGTAACATGTTTGGTGGTCATTCTTAATATCATCACTGCACGATGAACAAAGTGGGTAGCATGATATGAGTTCCCTCATCTTCAACGATCTGGAAAATATAAGTTTTTGGTCTTTATTTCTTTGTTTTTAAGTTGTGAATAATTAATTTTTCTTTTCAAGCGCACTAGTGTTTTAAATCAAAGCACGCCTCATTACTAAAAATGCGTCTTGTTTTGTTTTTCTAGAAATTCGCCTTGTTTTGTTTTTGCTAGAAATGCGCTTGTGTTCTGTGTTTGTTGTTTTATCATTTTTTATTCTTAAACAAAGCGCATGTTTTGTTGTTTTTAATGATGCACGCCTCATATTATAAATTCCACAGTTTGACGTTTTGTGTTTTTAAATGAAGTGCCCTCCTAGAATCTGAAACGCGAGCTAAATAGGAATGCTCTTGTACTTGTTGGTTTGTGTTTTGTTCAATTTCAAAAGAAGCGCATCTGCCTAGATGTGTCTTTCATCTAATGGAAGCGGTTTTTGATAGACCATTTTTGCAAATAATACATGGACAACCACTTCTTTTACAATTTGGGGTAAGTTATTAGTACCCCTCATATGATTCTAATACCCTTCTTAATTTTTTGGGTTTTTTATTTTAATTTTTAAATTTGTTTTTGTTTTAAAAATGTGAAGCGGAAAACGCAAAATAAAAATTATAAAATTTGATAAGTAAAAAGTATTAAACTGAATTGAAACTGGAAAAAAAATATGTTAGTATTGTTAACTAAAATTTTAAAACGAAAGGTGATTTGTACACATATTTTTTTGCCATCCACCACTAAATATGCATCTGTGTGTTGTACTGTGTGCATCAGCGGGTGTACTTTGTGGTAGGTGGCAAAAAAAGGGTAGTGATTTGCACACTTATTTTTTTGATTGGGACATTCATTGTACAAGTATACAGTGTACAAAGTAAACACTATACAACTATATTATTATACATAAATTAGAGTGTTTCAATCAAAAAATGAGTGTGCCAATCAATTCTGCAAAAAAAATGTGTGTACAAATCACCTCTCTTTTAAAACCTACCCACCTTATTAAACAAGCTATCCACCTCTCTTACAATTATCAAAAGCTATGGAAAGTTATTTTCGGTACTATAACTAAGACCTAGTTTGTGACCCCAAATTCATTATTCCTTATTTTTCTTTCACTCTCAAATATGATCTTCATCGCAACCCATTAAATTTTACAAAACAAACCGAGCTTGTCCTCTTATGTAATCCTCTTACTCTATTTTTTATTTGCTAATTTTACGATTTTTAATTTTGATTAGAAATTTGACCTATTGATTATGGAATGTTATTAGTATCTAAGTTTATAAATCTGCTTGTAAATATGCACTAATAGTTATTTGTGACGACCTTGTACTAGTATCTAGGTTTAATTTCATCATTTATCGCGATTGTTATTCTGCATTATTGATTTTGGAATGTGTTGTGTTACTAGTATTTTTCCACATTTTATTTTATATGTCACGTCACTGTGTGTTTAGACTTGAAATTAAATGTCTGTGTTTAAGACTTCAAACGTCTAAATTTTTTGTGAAAGGTTTACGGGTGCTTAATTGCATCAAAAGCTTAATTTATCTAAGATCTACTTTGCTTTGCTATGTTTAAAGGATGGGTTGACGACTGAGTTCGAGGGAAACATGCTCCCGATTGAAGTTATGGAAAAACTAGTTACAAAACATTTGAAGTCTTTATAGACCTTTGTCAAGCTCTTAATTACATTTAAAACACCGTCCTCTATGAGCTCTATATCTTTAATTGAAAATAAAGAATTCCGACTTGTCTTAAATGTACTTGAGAGCTTGACAAAAGTCTATAAAGACTTCAAATGTTTTGTAACTAGTTTTTCCATAACTTCAATATGGAGCATGATTCCTTCGAACTCAGCCCTCAACCCATCCTTTAAACATAGCCAAGCAAAGTAGATCTTAGATAAATTAAGCACCCGTAAACCTTTCACAAAAAAATTAGACATTTGAATTCTTAAACACAGACATTTAATTTCAAGTCTAAACACACAGTAAATAACATATAAAATAAAATGTGGAAAAATACTAGTAACACAACATATTCCAAAATCAATAATGGAAATTAATAATCGCGATAAATGATGAAATTAAACCTAGATACTAGTACAAGGTCATTACAAATAACTATTAGTACATATTTACAAGCAGGTTTATAAACCCTAGATAGTAATAACATTCCATAATCAATAGGTCAAATTTCTAATCAAAATTAAAACCATAAAATTAGCAAATAAAAAATAGAGTAAGAGGATTACATAAGAGGACAAGCTCGGTTTGTTTTGTAAAATTTAATGGGTTGCGATGAAGATCATACTTGAGAGTGAAAGAAAAATATGGAATAATGAATTTAGAGTCACAAATAACTAGGTCTTAATATCGAAAGTAACTTTCCATAGCTTTTGATAATTGTAAGAGGGGTGGGTAGCTTGTTTAATAAGGCAGGTAGGTTTTAAAAGGGAGGTGATTTATACACACATTATTTTGGAGAATTGATTGGCACACTCATTTTTTTGATTGGAAAACTCTAATTTATGCATAATATAGTTGTACAATGTTTACTGTGTGCACTGTATACTTTTACAATGAGTGTCCCAATAAAAAAAATAAGTGTGCAAATCACTACCCTTTTTTTGCCATCTACTACTCAAGTACACTAGCTAATGCACATAATACAACGCACAAATGCATATTTAGTGGTCGATGGCAAAAAAATGTGTGTACAAATCTCCTCTCGTTTTAAAAATCCAGTTAACAATACTAACATATTTTTTTTCCAGTTTCTATTCAGTTTAATACTTTTTACTTATCAAATTTTAACAAACAGACAAAATAAAAAACAACCCCCCCCGTTCCCTATCAAAACCGCTTTCATTAGATATAAAAAGACACATCTAAGGCAAGATTGCGCTCTTTTGAAATTGAACAATAAACACAAATCACAACAAGGTGAACACGACATTCTTATTTAGCTGCGCTTTCAGATGCTAGGAGGGCACATTCATTTTAAAAAACACAAAAACGCAAACTGTGAAATTATACACTGAGGCGTGTCATCAATTAAAAACAACAAAACATGCGCTTTGTTTAAGAATAAAAAATGATAAAACAACAAACACAGAACACAAGCGCATTTCTAGCAAAAACAAAACAAGGCGAATTTCTAGAAAAACAAAATGGACGCATTTTTAGTAATGGGGCGTGCATCGATTTAAAACACTAGTGCGCTTGAAAACAAAAATTGATTATTCACAACTTGTAAACAAAGAACTAAAGACCAAAAACTTACATTTTCCAGATCGTTAAAGATAAGGGAACTCATATCATGCTACCCCCTTTGTTCATCGTGCAGTGATGATATCAAGAATGACCACCAAACATGTTACTCCTATATATTTTTTAAAAACAAAACAATATTCGGTAAAATTCCATACAAGAAACACAAAACAATTGCTCATTTCTAAAACTAAAATGATAAAATGAGGCGCATTTTTAATAATGTGGCGCGCTCGCTGTATTTAATAAAACAAAATAACTCAATCAAATGTTTTTTGGTAAAATAAATCGATTATTTCGGGTAAAAAAGGTAATAGAACTGCGTTGGCGAAGATGTAAACAATGAATAATTATAGGGAATGAAGATCAAGATGAAATGGTTGATAATTTATTCAATAGCGAAGATGAAGTAGTTGAGTTATAAATTGGATATACATTTATTATTCTGAATTAATAGAAGTGTTTAGGTAAGTCAACAAACAAAGGGAACACTTTATGTTTAAAGCATATATATGGTTTATTCAATATGGAAGATGAAGTAGTTGAGTTATAAATTGAATATGCATTTATTATTCTGAATTAATAAGAGTGGCTACGCAAGTCAACAAGCAAAAAGAACACTTTAAATTTAAAGCATATCAGTATATAAGGATAATTTCTTATAATACTCGATCTAAACATTGAAATGCCATATATACACAAGATACAAGTTCCGAATGCATGATGTACAATGTATTTACAACATGTTTTGGATAGATATGCATTATGTTGTTTTAGTTGGTTAAATATAGAAATGACCCCGGTATATATTAGGTTGGGGCGTGCGTATGTATATAGTCAAGATGTTCTTTTTGCTCTATTTTTCTTTTTGTAAACGACGTTATTTATCTTTTTGTGTTTCTTGAAATGTAGTTGCAATTAAAACAGGTCAAACATGTTCAAAAATAGCTTTGTAACCAGGAAAACATGCTTGTCACATTTCAAAAAGTTAAGTTAAACCTTGAATGTACGAGTTAGAATTCTTGTAAAAAACATGGAAGTCTACCAGTTGGGGTTAAGCGGTAAACGGGTGCTTAGCTCGATTGATAATGGGGCCGATCCGCATAAAAACAATACGTTTTGGTTGACCTACTACCCCTGTTCTTTTTGCACTGATGTTTGTTTCTCAAGTTAGTTTTATTTAAAGCTATACCACTATTCGTATAATATAAGATTGGAAAATAAGTGAGATTTACTAAGGGAGGCTCAAGCAGATAATTTAGTATATAATGAGGGCTTCACTGATACAAAATTTCAATGAGAAAAACCTTTTGCAAAGAGGATATAATTTAGGCCTTCCCTTAATATACAAAATTAAATATTTTCATCTCCTATAAGACTCTTCAAGTGTCTCGATGCACTTAGGCTCACGAATGTTGCATAAGCTCATACCACTGTAATTGGGTAGGTAAAAACAAGATGGTGGTCAACAACCCGACAATAATGAGAATCTATATAATATTGAGTATTAAGAAACTTACTTGTCTTAATAAATCAGCGAGCTTTCTTGGAAGAGTTTCAATGTCCTTTAAAATGATGTAGAATAGGAATGGAAAGTTATCCATATACATAGATTTAGTTAACTTATCGTCTTTATAAAACCATTCCTGAAACAAGGAACACATATACATTAAACTAAGATTCTAGTTTGAATATCATGAAACTTGATATATATTTTACGTTCCCCTGAATGAAGAGAGGAAGGCAAAATTAACGATGGGCTGCTAGGTAAACTGGTTGCCTCAAAAAACATTTTTGTCCATTTTCTTTTTTACATAACAAAGATATTAATAATGGGTAAATATTATTATTATCAGTTTATAATTAAACTAACCCTTAATCTGTGGATGACCTATATATAAGCATACCAAGTAGATGGGAGTGTACTTACCGAAACCTCTTCTACTGAATTGTTAGGATCTGTATCCAAAATCAAAAAAGAAACCAATCGTTTCTTGCTCAAAAGGTCATTAACACGCCGTTTCAAATTCTGCTGAAAAGTAAATCAGGTGGTCAGTAGAAAGTATGAAACATTAATTCTAATCAAGACAACAACTGTACTATACCTTCTCGAGAAGAGAACCATCTGCTATGATTATAACAAGCTTCTCTAATGGATTTTGTCCAGATGGTTGTATGGCATTCATTGCAGCCGAATCCAGTGTCTTATTTGGGTATTTCAGTAGGTCAGCCATTGGATTATCATTTAGCGTGTTCACTTGCTTGAATGTCAAACTCGACAGCATTTGATCCGGGAGAGAAGATCAAGTCAGCAAAATTGCAAAATTTATTTTAAATTAAAATTTTGACCCATTAATAAGTAAACAGGTCTAAACAGCAAGCTTTATGAAACACTAACCTGGACTCCAGCTTCACCCGTAAATGGCTGATCAAAGTCATGTAGCAATTGAATATTTTCCCTTTTACCAAACCTTGCAACTGCCAAATTCCCGACTTCTAATTGAGACATTACACGACAAACTGTGACTAAAGCCTTAATAGCAACTTTGCCACAATTATTCTCTGACATGCTACTAGAATCATCTATCGCAATAACAACTTGATAGTTACGTTTATTAGGTCGTGTCGGCCTCAACCATATTCTATTGTTCCGATAGTGACTTGCAATGTACGGATTTACCTGACAATAAAAAAAAATATGGATGCAAGCCGTTAATACTATTATTGAAAAAAAACTAGATATGGCAAATCAGGCAGTTCAGACAGATGGGTAAGGACTCAAAACACTAATATTATTCTATGAGATGAGCTGATTGGGTTGGAACCCATGGATCCAAGCTAATAGAATAATAAAAATTTTAAATATATCTTCGTTTACATATTATAAAAATATTACTGTATATTATTACAATATTGTTCCAGAAACTTCAAAACACCTTTACACTTTTTTGCATAAATCAATTCAGAAAGTTGCACATTTTCAAAAGTTAAAGAGACTTTTAAACCATTCCAAGTAAATGGAAAGATCGCATAAGTAAAAAAAAGTAAACTTGTTCAGTAAATGTCATTTTTCCATCTAATTATGAAGTCCCCTTACAGCTTGCTAGCAAGAGTTGGTTCCATGACTAAACGCAACTGTTCAGCTAGCTCTTGTGACAAACGTGTTGTCTTCAACTCATATCTTCTCCATAAAGCAGTAGCAAAATCTTTCATATCACCAGAAACATCTTCAAGATCATGAGCCATTCCCATATCATCATCACCAACAGTAAGTTGACTTACATTATCGGTCATATAAGAACGTTTCATGTGGACCAAACTCTCTATTTCATTTCTTTCACCCACTTCATTACGGTTATAAACTTCTAGGATTTCATCTACGATCTTTGTTTCTACATCTTCTATCTTTTCATGGACAGTTTTTCCAGTATTTAACTGATTATTTTTAATAGTTCGGGCTTCTGTTCGTCAATGCCCATTTCAGAATCATCTTTCTTGTCTGCAATGCCACCGCCATCATTTTCATCAGTGGGCTCTTTTACATCAATATTTTTATCAATCTGATCGGCTGCTGCGGGCCCAAGTGCTTGAGCCATTCCCTTCTCCCTACCAGAAGTAAACCCGAATTCGTCTGCATCAACATTGTTAGTACAAAAATAGTATGGAGTGGATTATGGAAAGTTAACTTGCTTGTAAAGGTGATTACAAGCTCTCCTGATGATATGGATTTGCACAAAGTGAAAATGTTAGATGATTTTCTGCTAAGAACAGAGAACACCGTTAGCCTTACCACGGAAGGGGTGTCCCGCGATTAGACTCCGGCGTGAGAGTGAGTATTAGCTATAAGTAATATGTGTGTAATATGAGTGCGAAAATCATACCGCTAGAAGTGTTTGGGTAACTTCTTATATAGGTGTGTGTCGTTGTCGGGTGCATGGGTCACGGGGCAAGCTTCATCCTATTATCCAGTAGGTAATGAGGTTGTTGCTGTGAGGTCAACATCGGTGATACTGACACCCTTTGTAGCGTAGTTGCTTAGGTTAACGTTATCATCGTTTGTAATCTTTATTTGGAGCATTGACGTTCTGCCCCAATTTCCCATGCTCTGTCTCTTACTCTTTTTGGTGTGGTCACGGGTGACCATCTATCGTGAAGTGGTACGTGCCCGTGGGCGGATTACCTTCCTTGCGGATATGTTCTTGCCGCTGGACGAGCTTTATACTCGCGGAACGGTCACCCGTGGGTGTGAACTATGGTTACCTATGGCCGCTTCTGGGCCTATTTAGTTGTTGAGTCTGGGCTCGTTGTTTATTGTTTGGTCTGGGCTTAGGGCCCGGGCAATACTATACGTCATCATGTCCCCTCAGTCTAGTGTATTTTCCTTCTTTTGAGAAATGTTTCTAGACTAGCGTGCTGCCTTCATTATTTTCCGACTTGAATCTCGGGGTGGAGTCCGAAACATTTGGTAGTAGGTGGTCTCGATTCTTGTGTTCGCTTCTTATCCACACGTTCTTTGACTGATGTGACGATTCACCAGGTAATGGTGTGTATCACGTGAATCATTATGACCGTTTGTTTCCTTTGATCTTGACTGTTGATAGGGAAGTGTAGATACGTGTCATCATTTAGTGCTTTAGGGTTATTTTTTCAGGATGGGTATAAATACTTTCCTTGTGTTTTCATTGTAGCTTTTCATTGTGTTTTTCTTCCACCATCCCTGTTAAAACAACGTCCGACTTCTTTTTTTGCCCTATTCCTCTTCTTTCTTTATGCGATTTCCCAGTAGCAGGTTAGGTACTTGCCCCTTCTTTCTTACTTTACTTTCTTGACCATGATTACCAACACTATCGATACAGTCACTTCCGTCTTGACTCAGAGAGAGTTAGATCTCTGCTGCAGTACGTTTAATATTCTTGCTGAATTAGGGCTAGAATTTCTTAGATCTATCTCTGCTCAGTAACGTTATATTCGTTGTGCTTGGAATTTAAAGGGCTAGAAATTTATTGTCGTGAGGATATAAATAAAAAAATGCTCTGGTTGGGAGAGATAGAGGCATTTACACACAAAGCACATACACAAACCCAACCCAAACAAACAACCAAAACCAAAAACAAACAAACAATAAATTTACAACACCCACCCACACACATATACAAGTAATTACCCAAACCAAAAACAACCCAACCTAAACACACAACGACACCCCCACAACCCCAACAACCCAACAAAAACACAAACACAAACACCACCAACCAAAAAAACATACCACCCACATACCAAAAACAAAAACATAACACACAATTTTCAAAACACCAGCCACACACCCCAATTAACAGTACCCCAACACAACCCGCTATTTTCCCTGGAGTTTGCTAATTTTTGTATACTGTTGTCTTTTCACCTAGTTTCTTCCCCATCCTCCCTATTGCATCTCGGTTTACTCCTTCTGCCTACGGTTTCTTTTTCCCCTTCTTCCCTTCTCTTCCTCCTTCAAAGGGGTCCAGTAATCTCCTTGGAGGTATTACCGTCAACCAATATTAAATAAAAAACTTTTTCTTTTCCCCTCAACCCTTTTTTTTCGAAACTTTTCCTTACTTTTTCCCCCTTTTCTCCTTAACCTTTACTTTTCCTTTCTTCTCTAAGAAAAAAAAAAAAGAAGAACTTTTTCTCCCTCGATTCCCTTTTTTTCTCTTTTCCTTTTCTTTTCTTCCAAATTAATACATTTCCTCCTATACCCCCCCGTTTTTCCCCCCCCCCCTTTCCTCCTCACTCAAACAGTTTGTTTAGTTCTTTGTGACTTTTGGGGTGTCCATGGATGGTTGGTGCCGGGGGGGTAGCCGGCTTATTTGTGTTCCTTTTTTTCTTCTTCGGTGAGCCGCCCACGCCTTCGGGTGCCACTTTGGTCTTTGGTGAGCCCGCTTGGGTGTTTGGGTGCCGCCATGTGTTGGCCATAAGAGTGGTGCCGGTTGAAAGAGAGAGTCACTTTGAAAATTCATGGAAAATTGTGTCGTGTGCATAGCTTGGCTAATTAATCCTTTAATATCTCTTAATCGGTATCGCCGGCCGTCCGGCCTCCTATTCGTAATTATATCTAACTTATCATATAATCGCGGATCGTCGGAAACATCGGTTAAAAATTAATAATCGGCACCCACAGCAACCTATCACCTCCGTTTCCCCCAATCAAAACCATCGCTGGTATTTTTTCTTGGCTCTATCAATACGGTAATATTCATATTATCGGTTATAACTGAAATCCCATAAATCCCGAATCTCCGGTCGGATCCGGATCGTTTAGGTTTAATTGTGGCTAATTATCCAATTATCCTGCGGATATCCTCGGTAATTAATCTTTGATTCGGGTATACGGGTCCTCGGTCGGAACTTTGTTATCCGGTATTACCGGAATCATATCTCCATTATTTCCAATATATCCCCCCGGGTATCGGGATCGGATCTTATCTTTCATTATCCGGACGTATGGATTATTAAGTATACGGATCGGTTATAATCCGTATTGCTGATACTTATCTAACATATCCGTGTATATCTCATTATTATCGGCTATCAAAACCGGGTTCTCCGCCCAACACAAAAAGCGCCCTCTCTGAAAATACGGTACCGGCTACGGTCGCCCCCCTCTCCCCTCGGCTCACAGGCCCCCTTCGCTTGGGTAATGTTTTACAGTAATTCACATAAAATTTTATGTTTAAATTCTATTACTGATTAAGTAATGGTTGTTGGTTGTTGATTGGTGGTCCTTTTAATTTCATTCAAGACACCATTTCTTTTTTTTGTTTTGTTCCAAAATGGTGTTGGCTTGTTTATGTTTGGTGGTTTGGTTGTTGTTGTGGTGTTTCCTTTTTTTTTCAAAAAGGATGTCTCCTATACCCAACTAAGCCATGGAGTTTGTCTTTATATTTTTATATATATTTTAGTTCCCAGAAGGATAAGTTTGACTCCCTATCCTAAAATGACTTATAACACAGACTCCTTAAAGAATAATTGGAGACCAAAAAAACAGACAAAACCAAACAACATAAATCTAAGACCAAAACCCACATATAATTATTTTTTTCTTGATTGAATAGTTGAATAGATGGTGCCACTATTTTTCAAAAAAACTCTTATAGTATATGATGTGCTTATTTAGAAAAAAAATAAGTAATTTACACTTAAGCAACCACAAAAAAAATGTATATGAGACTGAAGATAAAAGCTAAACATGACAATCTATATGACGTTGCCCCCTAAAACATATAAGGAGTGACACTATTTGCCGGCTACTCTCTTTTGCAGCCTACAAGTTGCGCCACTCTAATCTATTTTTTTTCTAGTATTTTTGTTTGTGAGCCTGCTACTTATTTTTTGTGTTATTTTATTTCACTCGACTATTCCCACTTTGAAATCATGTGTCGTGTGCTTGGCTATCGGCCCTCGCTGGGTATGTTTCATAAATTTTAGTTGAATTCTATTAGCAATGGTTGGTTGTCCTTTTCAAGGAGTAGTCCTAAGCCATGTTGTCTTTCGAAGAAGTTTGACTCCTTAAAGAATTGGAACAACCACTTTTTCTGGATTGATGCCACTATTTGCCCTATTTCCATTCTGTGGCACACAAGCGTATCTATCGTGAAGGATCCTATTCCCTATGATGACCGTGTTAACATTGAGTTGCTAAACATCTTGGATCATCACCGTACTATTATTAGGCGGTCCCCCAAGATATTCTTGTGTCTCATTGGATTGAGTCGTTCATTCAATGATATTCATGTGCATCTTACTCTCTTGAAGGATGATGAGAGTGGTGGGTTGCATCTTTTTCATGTATGTCTTAGCAGTTCATGCGTGCTTGTTCTTATCGGATGTTTTATTTTACAAATATGGGTTTACTTGACTACGTGAAGTCCGCTGATCCATTTAAGGTAAAGACTGGGGAGAGGACGCTCGCTGAAGGAGAGATTCCATTGAATAATGAAACCGTGAATATGACCGTTGCTCCCTCAACTGAGATTATTCAGATTGTTGAGCATACTATTATAGATGAGTTGTGTGAGCATGTTGACAAGAAGAAAAAGAGGAAGGTTGCCTTTTGATACCCTTCTAGCGAAGAAGCTTAGGACTGATGAGGCTGTAATTTCAAAGCCTGTGCCTACTACTACTGGTGGTAAAAGCCCGACCGCTCTAAGGAGGCTTGAACTTTAGAGTGGACCACAGGGTGCTGGATCGAGCTCTGTTCTGCATCCCACAAAGGAACTTATCTCTTCCTCTGTTACTCCTACCCCTAAGACCGATATTCCTGAGGATTCTGGTTCTACTCAGGACGCGGCTGTCCAAACCCGTCATGCTTCTTCGCGGTTTGTTGTGTCTTCTAGTTCTGAACATGATGGTGCTGGTGCCCCTCCTAGGACTGAGCCGCATGTTAGGGTTGAAAATGTTGTTGCGGATTCTGCTGGAGGGGTTGGTACGTCTTTTGTTCCTGGGAACAATGCTGAGACTTCTACTTCCGCTCCTGATGCCGATTCCCCTATTGATGAATTTTTTAATTCTCAGACTGTTGATACTGCTACTGCTAAAAATGTCTATGTTCCAGAATGGAATGTTACTTACTCGAGTAGACATTCATGCCCTTTTTCGTAATTTGTTGGACCATATCACCCCTCCTGGCTACTGGGCTGCTCTTCGTAACCAGTCCAATGATGGTTTTCTGGATAGTTTTAATATTAACTCCGCTCAGCATGTCTGAATGGTTTCTGATTTGCGTCTGCAATATGAACATGACATTATCTCAAGGGGGAAATTCTAGAAGAAGTTTACCGACAGTTCTATGGTTGTTCAGCAACGTGATGCAGAGATTGCTACTCTAAAAACTAAGCTAGAAAAAGCCGAGAGTGAGGTTGTGGAGGTTGTTGTTCTCTATGGTCATGTTTCTGAGTTAGAAGCTGAGGCCATGGCCAGATCTAGGGAGGTTGATACTTTAAATAAACAGAATGCTGAGTTGCTGGGTAAAGTTTCTGCCCTTGAATCCGAGAGCGGGGAGTTGAATGGGCATATTATTAGATTGGGGGTTGACTGTGAGAGTTTACAAAATGAAGTAGCTGGTGAGGCTAAGTTGAGGGAGGATTTTAAATCTTTTCATGGCAAACAACATAACCGCACAAAGCAGATCGAACGTACTCAACTCCCACAACGCTAACACACTTAAACCAACTACCCTTAAGCTACCAAAAACCAAAACAACCACCCTACAAATGAACCTAAACTTCCATAAAACTAACCAAAAAAACCCATCCCTCTTTCCCGGCCCAAAACCCCCCCGATAACCCCCACCGTGTCCGCTCTACAACCCCTGTCCACCGCACAGCCAATCAAGCATGTTATGTACTTATCCATCCACATTTCCTTGATTTAGCGTCTGCAATAATGAACATGGACAATTAATCACCCAAGGGGAAATTCGCTAGAGAAGAATGTAAATTAAAAAAAAAAAATTACTTAAGACATCCGACTAACGCTACTAAACGACAAAACCCAATACCCCGGTACAAGTATCTATCAGCTCCATGAAGAATCAACCGAGTCACCGATCAGGCAAGAAGCGCGCAGTGGGAGGTCCCATGGGATATAGCGTCGTCTTTGCTACTGTAACTTTGGATTGCAATTAGCTGCTCGGTGTTGCTTGCGCCTTGGCTAGCTAGTAGTCTTATAGCAACCATTAGATATGACCAACTTAGAAGGTAGGGGATGTCAGGAGAGAAGACCTGTGGCAGTAGCCAATTCGTAGACATGCCCCCAGGAAGAGCCGATTTCGAGATATATCTCTAAAGCATAGCATTCCATGTCAACAGCAGCCATAAAGCTAAAGAAAATGCTACTACATACATATTCTTTTGATTTTTGCTTGTCAATTCATAACTATGTGCAGAATAGCTTGAGCTATATTTAGCTTACAAGCATTTAACTAGCTTTACCGAAAAGCACTTAGTGCTTGTGGCATAACCTCACATGCACCTACAATGCAACACAAAAGCTTAACACAGATAGCAACCTACCATGAAACCACTCACATAATCAGCATGACAATGAAATCCAACCCATCGGACCAATATAGATCCAAGCACCATCCACCAATGTGTCTAGCTGCGAAAGCCAACCACTATATGTTATCAGCACACATATGTACGTTCAACAACACCTAACTGAGCAACAATCCAAAATGTAAGCTACTCCTATAACTATAGCTTGACAATTACAACCACATTTGCAGACTTCGCTATTGCTTGCTCCACATAACACCTACGAAGAAAAACCGGCCAAACAAAACCCGCCAACTAAGCATTCCCTCTCCCCCCCGCGCTCTATGTCTTGAAGTATGCTGTATGAAGAGAACTCAACTGTCCCTCGCCATGCGGCCCAAACCAACCCAGTAAGAATAAAAAGAGTGTATCGACGCGGGGAACTCTCCCGGCATTTATCGGCGGTCTCTCCATCAAGCCCTCATTGACGTTTTACCTTCATCAGTAGGGTCCGCTCCTACGAAGCCTGAAGTTCGTCCCACTCCCCACCGCCCATTTCCATGTAGCAACATTTTAATTCAAGGTCTTAGCATCTCATAATGAAGTATGCTATCACCACCTTGACGGTGGGTGATGTATAATTATTAGTATACTAACACCCCGTCACCCCCCTCCCCCCTATTCCCCCCTAACTCTCCCCAGCCGCCCCCCCCTCCAGCCGCACCCTCTATTCCACACCATTCAGCTAACTAGCACTTAAGTATTATTCTAATATTCGACAATCCATCCGCATCTTCAAGTTAACTATTCATGCCATACAGAGGGTTGATATTTCCATCATCTCCCATCCTTTCAATCGTTACTCCACAATATAGCCTCCCATTATATTGATGCTATCAATCATTTCTCTCATCTTCAATTTAATGTCCAATCTAAGGCAATCCACACAGGCATTATCGTAAGGTCAAGTTTAAATGTCATGAGAATCTGATATTATAATCATGCAGCGTCATCGGAAGCACGTATGTCGAAATAAAGCATTTACGAAGTAATCCCATCAAAACCAAAACAATTACTAACCACACTTATCAAACATACAATCCAAACCCAACTCTACTGATGCCGTTTCCTTTCCTTCGCCTTTGCTGGGTGTTTGTTGCTATTTGCTGCTTTGCTTTTTTCTCTTTGGCTGGCTTGGTTAAGAGTTTAAGAAAGTTTCTCTTCTTTTCGCCTTTCTGGTGTAGTTCTTCTGGTAAAGCTTTTTTTTCTCTGTCCTTCTTTCTTCGCTCCTCCTTCTGTTCAACCCCGAGTCCTTCACTTCTTCCCCTTCTTTTCTTTTTCTTCCTCCTTTCTTTCTCTTCTTCTTCCTGTTTCTTGTACCTCCCTGTTTCATAAGGTTTCTGTCTTTTTCTGTCTCTTCCCTCTTTCTTCTCTTCTTCCTTCTTCTTGTCCCTTATCCCGTATTCTTTCCTTCTCTCTTTCGCTAAGTATCCCAAAGTTTGCCTTCTCTTCTTCCCTTTATCCTGCCTCTTTTTCCTTGCCTGTCTTTTTCTTCCCTTTCTGAGTTTTCTTCTTTTACATCTTTCATTCCCTTCTCTCTTCATCGTCTGTCTTGTTCTGTTCTTCCTGCCCATGATACCGATAGCGGGGAATTTTGCATGTGCATAATATAAGATGGGGGTTGACTGTGAGAGTTTACAAAATGAAGTAGCTGGTGAGGCTAAGTTGAGGGAGGATTTTAAATCTTTTCATGATGCGGAGGCTCATCGTTTTGAGGAGAATGCCGCACAACTGGATGCCCGTATTGCAGACGTTGGGCGTGATATGGATAATGACTTATATCCTCATATGTTTACTGCAATAGCTGGACGTATGTGGGTTTTGGGTCATGGCCTTTGTCTTGGTCTGATGAAATGTGCTCAATCCGCTGAATGTCGATCCTCGCTAGGGAGAGTTAAATCTTTAGCAATTGATAAGGGAATTCAAGAGGGTCTGGAGGCGGGAATTGAGCATGGAAAATCTGGGAGGTCCTTGGCTCAGGTTGAAGCTTATGACCCTGAGGTTAAGAATAGATATGTGGTTACGGTTACTGACTTTGAGAATGTGTCGTTTACTTTGTTAGATGAGTTAGAATCTCTTAAGGATTCTCCACTTGCGTCCATTGTGTATGCTTTGATTCTAAAGGATGACCAAGGGAATGTGAGCTCCGCTCTTGAGCTTCAAAGGTTCCAGCCCTCTATTGATCAGGTTACTATCCCTATCAATTCTGAATCCGGCTCTGTTGTCTGTGAGATGCCCTTGTCTGAGGTTATACCTGTTCGTTCGTGTGGCTGCTGAGAGAAGGGGATTGTGTCTGCCGTCTAGCTCTACGGCGGGTGGGGTTGCTATCTCTGCTCCGCTCCAAGATTTGTCTCTTGGTGTTGTAGATTATCAAGTTTCCACCTTGACCCTTGCTGATGACGAGGTACTTCCCCCTCCGCCAGCTACTACTCAGCCGCCTGAAGATGACTTGTTTGATGCTGCCATTCTCGACAAGCTTGCGGATGCTTAGCCTATTTTCTTTGTTTGTATCTCGTTTGTGGCATTTGAGCCCACTTTAACTGTGGTGCTTCGTATCGTAGACTGTTATTGTGAAGCTTGTCTCAAAACTTAGTTAGAATGGGTTGTGCTTAGCCTCTTATGGCTGCACGTTGCATGCTGTTGGCATTTTGTACTTAGCTTGTTTTGCTTAGTTTCTTTTCTACGCAGCTGTATGTAGTCGTGCTTTATTGTAACAGTATAACTATTTTTCTAATGAAATTATGATATCTTTTGTAATAGTCTTGTTAAATATCATTTGGCGGCTTGGCTATTGTACTGGCTTGCAATCCGCTTATGTATACTTGAGTTAATTTTTAGGTTACTCATCCTTATATTGTGTTTGAACAATAGAGTTAATTATGGGGTACTCATTCCCGTGGTATATACAACAGGGTGTATGTGTGTGTGCGCGTCTTACCGGATGCATAAAAAATGTGAATTATAACGTTTACGAAAAGTTTTTAGAAAATTTGTGAAGGTAGCTAGTCTTCACATCATTGTTTAATAATAATAGTTACTACAGTACATAATATAAATTTGAATGGAAAAATTCCCCGTCGCGGATGAGGTTTTACCGCAGCTTACATAGGTGGGGGTGCTTACATGACTGGAACTAAAGATAACATTATTTCTTTAAGTCTTTAACATTCCATGTTCGCGGAAGTATGTCTCCACTTCCGTTCTTGAGCTTGTATGCTCTCTTCCCGAGTGCTTCCACCACTTTGTACGCTCCTTACCATTTTGGGCCTAGCTTTCCACTTTCCTTGACGTGGATTGCCTCATTGATGTGGTGGACAAAGTTTAATGGTCGGAAGGTTGTGCTGCGGACTTTGGCATTGTAATACTTTTCCATCTTTGCTTTGCTTCTTACCTCGCGGGCCGCTGCCTTCTCTTTTTTTTCCTCTAGTATGTCCAGGTTTAGAAGTAGTCCTTTGTCATTTTTAGCTTGATTTACTTTTGTACATCTCAGTGAGGGCATCCCTATCTCAACTGGGATCACGGATTTAGTGCCGTAAGTAAGGGAGAATGGGGTGTCTCCATTGCTTGTTTTGATCATTGTGCGATGTGCCCATAACACATGCGGGACCTCTTTGACCTAGTTTTTGTTATCCTTACCCAAACTGGCTTTTATCCCTTCTCCTAGACTGCGATTTGCTCTTTCTACTTGCCCATTAGTCTGCGGGTGTTTAACGGACGCAAATATCTGCTTGATATTGAGCTTTTCACACCAGTCCTTGAATGGGTTATCTCTGAACTGCTTTCCGTTGTCATATATGATTTCTCCTGGTAATCTAAGCCTACACACGATATTGTCCCATACGAATTTCTTAACTTGGTTTCCTATTATCGTTGCAACTGGTTTTGCCTCTATCTACTTTGTAAAGTAATCAATGGCTACAATTAATAACTTCACCTTTCCTTATGCTTCCAGGAATGGGCCTGAAATGTCGATTCCCCACTTGAAGAATGGCCACGGCGAAGTTATTAGCGTGAGATTTTGTTGTGGATTTTTGGTACTGGTTGATGCACTCGACAATCGTTGCATATTCTATTGATATTCCATTCATCTTTGTCATCGTTGGCCAAAAAATATCCTGATCTGATAGATTTTGCCACCACGGATCTCGGTCCTAAGTGCATGTTGCAGGATCCTTCATGGATCTCCCTTACCACATATTCCGCCTGAAGTGGGCCTACGCACCACAACCAGGGCTCTAGAAATAACTTCTTGTATAAGACGCCGTTGATTACGACGTACTGTCTTACCTTGATTTTGATTGCTCATGCGTTCTTTGTGTTCGCTGGGAGAGTACCGTCTGTGAGGTATTCAAATAAGGGGGTCATCCAGGAGTATCCCTCTTCTTCCACAACGGCGAGGATCTCTTTTTCCTCGATTGACTTTTCCTTCAGCACTTCTACTAGGACTTGTTTGGTTAGGTGGGCGAAGCTAGTGGATGCAATTTTGCTTAGAGTGTCTGCTTGCTTGTTCTCACTTTGCGGTATTTTCTCAATTGAGAAGTTTTTGAAATTGCTGATGATTGTTTCAGCTTTTTCTAGGTATTGGATCATACTTTCTTCTTTTGTTATGTATGAGCCGTTAATCTGGTTTGCCACCAAGCGAGAGTCCACTTTTGCTGATAGGTTCTGCACTCCCATCTGTTCCGCTATCCGTAGCCCTGCTATTAGAGCTTCATACTCAGCTTTATTGTTAGACGCGTCAAACTTAAACCTTAGTGCATAAGTAAATTCTACTCCTTCCGAGTTTGTGAAGATGAGTCCGACCCCAGACCCTTCTAAGCATGATGATCCATCCGTGAACCGGGTCCATAGATATGGGAATGCTTCTTCGACTTGCACCTCTACGGGTGAGTCGTCCTCTTCTAGTCTTTTTGCAATGAAGTCAGCTAGGATTTGGCCGCGGATGGATGTTCCTGGTCTGTAAGTGATGTCAAATGCTTCTAGTTCAAACTTTCATTTTAGCATTCTTTTAGCATTTTCAGGCCGTGATAGGATTTGCTTGATTGGATGGTCAGTAATGACCGCTATCGGATGTGCTTGAAAGTATCTTCTCAGCCTTCTTAAAGCATGTACCAGTGCGAGCACTAGCTTTTCCATTGAGTTGTAGTTTATTTCCGGAGCTTGCAAGGCGCG
>BQNB010025312.1:48483-59789 GCA_026074375.1 Tanacetum coccineum
GGATGGGATACATTTGGGTGGCTTTGGGTGAAATTAGAGTGGAAGGGTTAGCTAATTATTTATACGAATACACGCTGGTTTGGTTGCTAAGCCAAGACTCGGACGAAGATATACAAACTATACACAACTCTACATCAATCTCTTTTCTTTTTCTTTTCTAATTTTCTCTCTTTTTTTATTAACATAATACATCATAGCTTGGGTTTTATAACAGCTACCCCTACACTTGAGATTTTTCATGCTCGATATTTACAATCTAACTAATGACCTGATTTGAGGTGGATCAAAATAACATGGAGATCATCTAACAAACGTATGGGGGTATTAACTTAACTTTTCTTCCCTATTCTTCCATGAAATAAATACTACCATGAATCCCAATCGTCCCAAAACTGTATTTACAAGGATAAGGACTTAGCAGCCGTGTACTCAATAATTAACTTGGGTTAAACACAATATTGTACTAAAGGTGAGTACATACAAGGTAGGCTAAGGCAATTTGGGTGTAACGATTGGTTTAAGGGTTAACAATGCTCTTCATTAATAATCTGGAATCTACCAAAAAATTATGAGATTCATGAAAAAGGATAGCCTTGGAGGGTTGTACTAGGGGTATCATATACTAAAAATGAGTGCATGGCAAGGTTGTGGGATAGCTATATGATCGGTGTGACCATCATAACAATTACAGGTTTAAAACATGGGTTAATCCTAGTGCCTCTTATCAAGCAAATCCTAATACTTACTATGCGGTCTCAGAATGCATCACAAAAACAAATTCTAGAATTTAATATGCTATCGGTACACTCATATAATTTAATACCGATCTCAATGCTCCAGAAAAGGCGACAAAGACGACATGTACACATCCGTAACGACATAATAGACACATATGACTGCTCACTCCTTAACTTAAGAAAGCTAAAGGTATAAACTATCTTGGGTATCAATAATAGATACCCGAATTCCTATAGATCTAAAGGCGAACCTCACATTTTTAGGGTGGAATTCTGAGGGTTTTTGTGCTAGTCATATAAATTCCTATCCATGAGACGCTATTAATACTCGGTTTTCGTCGGTATGTGTCATAAACAATTTTAAATTTTGGTCAAAGTTACCTTTTTATGCTATGTTTCGATACATTACCCATCATTTTAAGGATAAAGCAAATGAAAAATGAAGAAATAGTTTCTAAGGCTTATTTTCCCCCTACACTTAAGTTGAACGCTGTCCCTAATGTTCTATAGAAGTACCCGCAAAAATGAATAAAGGGAAAAGAAAACAAGTAAAAGAAACTAGTACTCCCCTGGTTTGCTCTATAATGGAGAAGAAACATGCGATAACTAGTTAAATCGTCCTCCAAGAATCATCCAATGAAACTTCCAAAGAACTTCCAAGCTTCTTCTCATCAAATATAACCTGTAATCAAAGACAAAGACAACTACACCAAGCATAAAATGTGCGATATAATAATATACGGTGTGAAATTAGGGTTGACTCTATAAAGTAGTAAAGATAGGATGATAGAATTATTAAATTCATGGTTTTGCAGGTTTATAAAAGAATTACAACTTTCTTAAGTGTTGTACAAGTTTTATTTTCAAAAACACTTAAAATTTTCGAGTTTTCCTGTAACTGGGCGTTTGAGGCCGTCAGGAATATCCTGACCCCGTCACAAGTGTCGTGGTGACGGCATCACGTGTAAATCGTGACGCCGTCTCCACACTCTGTGAAAACTCATTTTTCGTTTTTGATGAAAAATTTCCTGCACTCATCTTTAAAAGTTTTTTCCTGTACAAAATACTGCATAACAACTTGAGAACTAATAATTCAATCATATGACTTGAAACTGACGTGAATTAATCTAAAAAATTTATTTTAAATGTTTGAATTTGGTTCTAAAAATCAGATAATTCCCCTACACTTATTTTGTTGCAAAATACCTTTGATTGCAAATAAGACGAAGTTACAAACAAACAAAGCATGATTATAAACTAATTCAAACATAATAAAACAAACAATAAAGAATTAAAACACACAAGAAACTCTTAATTGCGAGAAAAGTAAATATTGAGTTGCCTCTCAAAAAGCACTTATTTTTGTTCGAGTCACGAGCCTGACTCTACCCTTATTTAACAGATAAAGGGGAGGGTTCCCCTACACTTGAGTTCAAGTATGGGTAATTGATAACGCCCAAATTATACATGTTTTCGGTGGCGTTATTTGTACATATTTTATCATTTCTCGTGAACTTTCAATACTTAATAGTTTGAATTGCTTGCAGGTTCACTTGAAGATATCCCGAGGTCAAACACAACAAAGATCACGTACTTATACACTAAGGAACACAACATACAAGAAAATATGAAGAATCAAGCTAAAGTGCAAATGTGCGCCTCACTTACCAATTGTGCGCCGCACTTATCCTTAGGTCAAAGGTATTAAAAGACTTAGTCAAATTCAACATTAACTCTACAAGTACGCCGCACAAAGTATTTTGTGCGTCGCACTTCCTGTCTGATTACGAAGAGTAAATGAAGTCATAAATACTACTGCAGTAATACCCCAAGTATGCCACACAAATACTTTTGTGCGCCGCACTTCCTCAATAAACATTAAATTCCCTCGCATTTAATCACTAAGTACGCAGTACAATTTACTTTGTGCGCCCCACTTTCACCCCTCACCCAGCTTATAAATAGAGACAAAATTCAAGCCAAAAAATCATCCATCAATCCCTTCATCCATTCTTCAACTAATACACATAATTATCCCCTTATGAAGTCCTAAACCCTTTCCAACCATTCTCCAAGCATAAACACCATATCATTTGAAGAATCAAGATCAAATCACCAAGAACGACGAAGAACATCATACTAGTTTAGTGAAAGAATGAAGTTTGTTATCGAATCAAGTTATGTTATGAACTCCTTAGCCATGAGAGGCTAAATCTCTCATGATTACTCGGTGATGTTATAATAATGAATAAGTGTTTGGTATGATCGTGATCTCTTTAATCTCAAGCTCATTTTGCAATCCTATTATATCTTATCTTGTCTGTTTAGCTTATCAATTTAGATTATATAATCATATCGGTATAGGTCGAAAGACCCGTTATGATCTATGTGGTTTTAAAGATTTGTCTATGGTCTTTATCGTCTGTGTCGAGAAATCCGCTTTCGTAAACTAATAAACAAAATAAGTTTTGATATATTAGTAACTGGATTATTTGAGTGACACATTTGGTCTAGTTAACTAAATATAAGTCTTGAGTTAATCAAGTTAATTTGTGAAAACGTTTTCTGACAAGAAATACTTTTTATAAGTTAAGGTTCCATTTTCAAGGTCTAAATCATTACCACCACCTATGAATTATTTTCAACTATCCGAGTAGTCATCTTTATTATCATTGGTAAAAAAAAAGTTATTTTCAAAATTGTTAAAGTCTATTTTCTTTCTGATTACTTGAACACTACTCAAATCCTTGTGGAACAACCTGGTCTTACCTAAAAAGATTATACTACATACGTGGGTTATACTTTTACCCGTGTGTTTCCTATAATAAAATTGGTATTTTCAGTCATTATAAATTTAAAGGTTTTGAAACACATCAAAGTTTTTGGCACCGCTTCCGGGGATTTTTTAAGCTGTTCTATAGTCAACTCTGGAAAATTATTTGAACTCCCCATCTTTTTCAAAAACCCCCGTATAGTTTTCTGGCAAACTGACCCAAACAAATTCTCCCTTGGATGCATACACGTGCTTCAAATTCTAAACTTGTTGAACCTTTACCTGAACCTGAACGTACTCTGAATCGAAGACTTTGTCGACAAAACAGAAGAGTTCCATTCAATCAAAGAAATAACCCACCTCAAAACCCGAGAATTGTTTATCTGCCAATTCTTGACATCAATTACTTCCGTCACTTTCTCATTACCATTCAAAACCCTTATCTCATGGATGATGAACCCATGTGGGCTGCCGACCGTGTTGTCGCATCGACTCCAGGTTTTGTAATCACTATTCCTGAAACCGCAAATGAATTTGCCATAAAAGGTAACCACTTGACTCTCGTCAAAGGAAACCAATTTGATGGTAAAACCAAAACTGATCCTCACAAACACATTTATGAATTCCTCAGAATCTGCGATATGTTTAAATACAGAGATACCAAAAATGAAGTTGTCCACCTTATGATGTTCCCCTATCACTCACTAGAGAAGCAAAAACATGGCTGGACGAACTCAATGAGGAACTATTGAAATGTGGGATGAACTTTGACCCACTTTCATTAGCCGATTCTTTCCCCCAACTCTTTTTGACCGACTCCTCAGAGAAATCCAAGCTTTTGCTCAACATGAAAATGAATCTCTAACCGATGATTGGCTTCGTATGAAGGAAATGCTCTAAAACTGCCATGGTCATAATCTGTCCAAAGGCAATATTATCAAAATCTTTTATCATGGTCTTAGCGAAATAACCCAAGAAGTTCTAAATGCCGCTGCTGGTGGTATTTTACTCTATAAAACACCAAATCAAGCTTATCAACTTCTCGAAGATAAAGTTTTACTCAAGCTCGTCTGGGCTAAAAATCAAAAAACCAAATCATCTCTCAAGAAAACCATTGATTTGGCCGCTAAAGGTAGCAGTAATACCGACACTAATAAAATTATGTCCCGAATGGATGCCATGACCATCAAAATGGATGCTATGTACAAAGAACTCCAATCTTGTACTAAACAACCAACACCCGATCTTAACGAAGATGACATACCTATGTCTCGTGAAGAGAAGGCTAAATTCATGCAAACTTTTTGTAAGACCCGTTTTTATAATGATTACCGCGACCGAGACTCGAATCGCGATAGTTGGCGTTTAAGCGGACGAAATGATTACAACCGAGATAACTACTGATCCAACACCGATGATAAATCCTATGATCTTTAAAAAAATTCAACGATTTCATGAAATCTTAGCAATCAACCAACGCTTTTTTCAAAGATACATTTATGGACCTCAAAACTCAACTCGAAACAGTAGCCAAAAATCATCAAGCCTTAATCCAAAACCTTGAAACTAAGTTCGACAGACTCACTGACAAGCAATCTGGTCGACCTTCTGGATCTCTTCCTAGTAACACCCAACCTAACCCAAAAGGTAATTAATCAAAAGCTTATCAACCATCGCAATCTCGTAATGAGCATGTGAATGCTGTGTTCACAAGAAGTGGTAAATCCTATGACCCGCCAATTAACCCGAATAACCAACAAAATGAAACCCCTATAAACTTTGATAGCGATGATGAAGATGAAGAACCTACACCTCAACCAAAAACTCAACCCACAAAACCAGTAAATGAAACTCTGTTACCTAAACCATACAAACCAAAAATTCCATATCCTCAATGCCTAAGGAAAGAGAAAATGGAAGCCCAATATGGAAAATTCCTTGATATGATTCAAGCCGTCCGAATCAACATACCTCTTGTCGACGTCTTGGCCGGAATGCCTAACTATGGAAAATTCCTCAAAGAACTCATAAGCAACAAGCATAAAATCGAGCAAATTTCAGTCGCTTTCTTAAGCGATGAAAGTTCAACAATGATCCAAAATAAAGTTCCACCAAAACTCGAAGACCCTAGAAGTTTCCTTATTCCATGTAATTTCAACAAAACTTTATCCTGTAATGCTTTGGCCGACCTTCGTGCCAGCATTAACCTTATGCCATATTCCTTATATGCAAAACTATCTCTCGAAACTCTTAAACCTACTAAAATGAGTGTAAGATTAGCCGACAGATCATTCCAATACCCTGTTGGAATAGCTGAAAATATGCTCGTTGAAGTTGGTAAATTCACCTTTCCTGCTGATTTTGTTATTCTCGAAATGAAAGAAGATAGCAACTCAATCTTGGGACGACTCTTTCTTCGCACTGGTGATGCAATTATTCGAGTTAAACATAAACAACTCAATCTTGGAGTTGAGACTGAACGAATGATCTTTAATATTGATTCTGAGATGAAACATTCTTATTCGAACGATGATACATGTTTCAGTATAGATGTTATCAATGAAATCTTAGAAGAAGATTTTGACGCTTTTCTAGACGAAGGAAGCAAAATCCTCCATTCCATCGAAGGAACCCTTCTTGAAGAAGAAATCTTTTCTGAATTCGATAATTTTATGGCAAAGACCACCGATGAAAACTATGACTCTGAATCCGATACAGAAGAACCACCATTCGAGAAAATCACCATCAACACCGATTATAAAATTAAAACATCTCTCGAAGAACCTCTTACGTATCTCGAACTCAAACTTTTTCTTGATAATTTGGAATATGTATTCTTTGAAGAACTATCTTTTCTTCCTGTAATCATATCATCTAAACTTTCTGCTCAAAACAAAAACAAACTTGTATCCGTCCTTAAAAAACACAAGCAAGCCTTTGCTTGGAAAACAACAGACATTCTTGGTATCTACCCATCATTCTATAAACATAAGATACAACTTCTAGATGACAAGAAACCAATTGTCCAAAAACAAACAAGGTTAAATCCAAACATGCAAGAAGTTGTTAAGAAAGAAATCATGAAACTCTTAGATACCGGTATAATTTATCTAATTGCCAATAGTCCTTGGGTTAGTCCTATTCATTGTGTACCAAAGAAAGGTAGTATTATAGTTGTCACCAACAAAATTATGGAAATCAACACCAAAGATGAACCATGGTTTGCAGACCTTGCAAATTATTTGGTCGGTGATGTTATACCAAAAGGAATGACGTACCAACAAAAGAACAAATTCTTCTCTAATCTCAAATACAATTTTTAAGAGGAACCCTACCTCTTCAAAGTATGTTCTGACGGTATGATCAGACGTTGTGTATCTAGGCCAAAAACCCAAACCATTTTAGATCAATGTCACCACGGACCTACTGGTGGACATTATGGACCAAATGTAACCGCTAAAAAAGTCCTAGATTCAGGATTTTACTGGCCGTCAATCATAAAAGAAGCTAACACTCTAGTTTACCTTTGTGAAGCATGCCAAAAGACAGGAAATATATCGAAACGTGATGAGGGATTTACCCTTTAAACCACTTACAAGTATGTGAAATTTTCGATGTATAGGGTATTGACTTTATGGCACCGTTCCTAAAATCATATAAGTTTGAATACATTCTTGTCGCTGTTGATTACGTATCCAAATGGGCCGAAACTCAAGCTTTACCAACAAATTATGCCCAAGTGGTTATCACTTTCTTGAAGAAATTATGCCCAAAGCTCTATTGAGTGACCGAGTTACTTACTTCTGCAACAAAATAATGGAAAAGACCATGAAAAGATATAGAGTTCACCACTATTTCTCTACATCTTATCATCCTCGAACTAGTGGTTAAGTTGAAAACACAAACAGAGCCCTCAAAAGAATTCTTGAAAAGACTGTTAAAGACAATCCTGCTATTTGGTCAAGAAAACTTAATGACGCTCTGTGGGCTTTTCACACTGCCTACAAAACACCTACTGGTACCACACCCTACAAACTAATATATGGAAAAAACTACCATTTACCATTTGAAATTGAACACCGTCCATACTGGGCATTAAAGAACTGTAATCCTGATCTCATCGCTGCTGGTGAGAAAAGAATGTTTTAGTTACATGAACTCGATGAACTTAGACACCAAGCCTATGAAAACTCTTGTCTATACAAAGCAAGAACCAAGGTCTGGCATGATAGAAAGTTAAGAAAGAAAAAAGAATTCAAACACGAAAACAAGGTTCTGCTTTTTCACTCAAAGTATAAATTCAAACAACCCAAACTCAGATCTCGCTGGCTAGGACCATACACAGTGAAACATTAATATCCGTCTAGATATGTTGAACTATATGGAAAAGATGGAAAGACATTCATTGTTAATGGCCATCGACTCAAACTATATCATAAAGAAGAAGATTATTGGTATGTGTTTAATTACACATACCTTTGACCACTAAAAACGGACTTAAATGACTAAAAACATACCAAAAATACATTGTATTTGTATGTTTTGCATTTGTATTATGCAGGTAACGGATATCCAAGAAAATGACAAAAATCAAAGCCAAAACGACAAAACCGAGCACGAGAACGGAAAGTCCGTGAGAAGTCAAAAAGACCAAGTCAAAGTCAACAAAAAAGTCAAAGTCAAAGTCAACCCCGGGAAGTGGCATTGGAAAAAGCATCGAAAACCGAACCCGAAAACCTAAATTGCCAAAAGTGGGCCCACCCGTACCCACCTAGTGGGCCCGAGTCAGCCCACTTATATATTACAAACTTTATAAACCCTTAATCCTTATAAAAAACCAAGCCCTTTTTATACACATTGGCCCAACAAAACAAGCCCAAACTTAAAGCCCTTAACAACCGGTTAACCATTCCCCTTATAACCTTACCCCGTTAGTCCTTTAAGGACTAACGGTGCAAACACCAACCCAACTTCAAGGGCAAAAATTGTAAAACTCAAGGACTATGATTGCAATACATTTATATAACCTCAGGGACCATTCTTGCCCATTTCCTAAACCTTCAAATATAGCGGGAACAACTGTTCACTACTCGCCAAAATATACCAAGACACTGTTCCCCTTTCTTCTCCCCCTTGTCGACCAAACTTATCCCACCAATTACCACCTTGTTAATCCTTAGCTTCCCTATTCGTCAAGAGAACATTACAAAAGATGAAGGGCTATGATCAAGTGACTTGGACACTACTCAATTTCAATGGCTAAGATGACTCTTTAAAGACTCTCACACAACAAATACACCTGCAAGAGCTCTCACAAAGAAAGCACACTCCTAGAATCTTCTATGGCTTAGTATAAATAGGCTCATTTGTAAGCCTTTGGGCAACTTAGTTTTAGTAGTTTTTAGCTTATAATTTAAGTTTTTTTAGCTTATTGTAATGTTTTCTTAAAAGCCTTGTAATGATTTTAAGTTTAATGAAAGATTGAAGTTTTTATGTTTTACCCCGTTTTTAAGTTAAAGTGTTTGATGATTTAAAACTGTTTTATAAGCTCACAAAAGCTCTTTTTATAACATTCTTAAGCTGTTACTTAAGTCTTACAAAACTCTTTCATAGTTTGTAAGGTTTAAGTTTATTTTACCAAAAATCACTCAAAAAGCTTTTTGGATGATAAGCCAGATTTGGATGGGCTTATGGACACTACTAGCTTATCTTTGATAAGCTAGAGCTTGTAGATAAGCTCTTTTGAGCTCATTTGCCCTGTTTTGAGCAAGGGCCTTTGTAAGTTTCATTTTTCCATTTTTAGCTTATTCACTATTCAACTGCTTATTTGTGCTTAATGTCTGCTTATATTTGCTTATTTATGTTTGCTTATGATGTTTAATGCTTATTATGCTTGTTTTATAGTTTAGAGATCATTTGCTTAAGTTTTCTTATAATCTATCTTGAAATAGTTTAAAGTATTGCATAATATGTTTTAGCTTATTTGAGTGCTTATTTGTTATTGAAAATTTCTTAATATTGATTATATAGCTTATTTAACATCTGGTCTTGGTAATTTGTGGCTTAAATTATTCTAAATCAAGTTTTAAAAAGGATTCATAAGTTTAAATGGGTGTTTGGTTTAACTTTTTTTATAGGTTAAAATGGGTCAAAATTGCATTTTGACACTTGAGTCAGTTTAGTTTAGCTTAAATTAGTCCAAAAAATCAGTTTGTTTAAGTTATTAAGAAGTAAATCTCATTTTTAAGGTTTTAAGAAATTGTGGTTTGAATCTGAGAGCTTATAGCTCATTTTATTTGCTTGTTTGATTAGGACTTTGAATCTTGTTGTTTTGTGATGTTTTTGTGTTTATGAATGTGTTAAATCAAGTTTGGAATCAAGTTAAATAGCCTGCATTGTTGTTTTGAGTTTTTTGCCAAGTCTATCAAACAATTGCTAAGTGTTTGAAAAAGGAGAAATTTCTTTTTCAAATACTTTTTGTGGCTTATTGTGAATTTCAAAATACTTTTTGATTGTTGATTCTTGTTCTTTGAGGTCAAATCTCAATCTGTTTATAGGTTATAAGTTCATAAGGTTCTGTTTAAGTGCTTATTTTTAAGCTCAAAATTGGTGTTTTGTTAAGATTGCAAAAGTTTGCAAAAATTTGTCTAAGTGTCAAACCTGTGTGAGATAGCTTTTTCATGAAGCTTTTTAAGTGCTTATTTGAATTTCAAACTCATTTTTCTTTGTTGCTTATTGTAGCTTTTTGGCCAATCTTTTTAGTGGTATAAGCCACTAAGCCATAAGGATCCTTTTTCTAGCTTAAAAATAAGCTAGAAAAGTCCCCTTAGGCTGTTTGGTTAACAGTTTTGGCCAAAAAGCTAATTTGCTTATTTAGGCTTATTTGCTTATTGCATTTGCTTAATTTAGGTTTAGTATAGCTTATTAGGTTAGTTTAAGTCATTTTAGCTTATTTTCCTTTAGTTTAGAGCTTATTTGAGCTTATTTGCATTTTAGCTTAAAATTTCTAAGTATTATAGCTTTTTGATTATTCTGTCATTCTAGCTTATTTTAGTTGCTTATTTTTGTTCTTAAGTGCTTTTTAGAGATAACTTATCATCTGCCTTAGCTTATTTCTCTTTGTGGGTTTTCTTTTTAGTAATTAATTAGCTTAACAATTAGCCATTTTATCACTTAGTATAGTTTAGGCTTATTCTGTCACTTTCTTAGCTTATTTTAGTGCTTATTCGTGGTTTATAAAAAAAGTGTTTTTGTAAAAAGTGTTTATTTTTAAGTCTTCTAAAAAGTTGTAAAAAAATGGCAAGTAAAAAACATTTGGGAATTGGGGGAAGTCAAGGGTGAGCAGGACTCGAACCCGAGACCTCTACCCCAATTCAACCAAACGTTTTATACACAACACACACTACCACTCGCCCTTGGGTCTTTTTCGGTTTATCTTTGCAAAATCAAATACTTATGCACATTTTCACTCCTTTTTGTCATAAGCCATTCGTAGCTTATTTTAAACTTTTTAGGGCTTATTCGATAAGCTGGCTTAACCAGCTTATTTTTCCTAGGACCCTTACATCTTTTAGGACTTTCCTGTTTTTTTAGATTTTTCTTCCTTAATTTGTTATTTTTCTTTATTTTTTGAAGTTTAAAATTTTAGAAAATCATTTAAAAATAGTAAATTAATTCAGAAAAATACAAAAAAATAGTTTTTAGATTTAGAATAAATAGTTTTAGGTTTACAAAGTTTAAAATCTTTTTCATCATTTTTAGATTTTAAATTTCATTTTTAGCTTTTTAAATTAATT
>BQNB010025313.1:0-59787 GCA_026074375.1 Tanacetum coccineum
TTTCTCTGACAGCATTAACTACTGCTAAAGTTGGCCTAGCAGTATTAACTGCTTTTGGCTTAGCAATATAAACTTTTTCCTTAGTAGTATTAAGTTTTTGTTAGTTAATGTTGTTCTTGATTGATAGGGCCTCTTTACAGTTGATTGTGCTAATTTTAAAAAACATGACATTGGTCTAGCACTATAAACTATAGTTTTGAGATGAGCAGTATTAACAGGCCTAGCATTATTAAGTGGTTTTAGGCTAGTTTTCATTAAAACTGCTCTGGGAGTCATGTTACTATGAGAGTTAGGATGAGCCTTTTCAGCAAAATAGTTATAATTCACCCTTGTATAATTATTCTCATTTACCATCCCTTCCCTTTGATAGTAATTACAATGAGCCTACACATGGTCAAAGCTTCCACAAACAAAACATGCTTTATTATACATCACAAAATTACCTCCTAGTTGTTGGGATTTAAGATTATTCTAGTTTCTTTGATCCCCCCTAGGTTTTGTGATCTGTATATCTCTGCATACTTAACTGGTTTCCTAGCTGGTTTTTCTTATTGTTTAATAGATTCTATCTTAGTAGGAAAAACAGTTTGCTTCTCTTTTTCCGACACCAACTTCTTACCCAATGAGGCATCAAGAGTTTTCTTAACCTCATTAGAGGTATCTTTACAGACACTCTTACTGGCCTTAGGTCCATAGCCTTCAAACTCAGGTTGTTGGAACTCTTCATGACCAGAGTTAGACAAATCAATAGTTGGGGGCGCAAAAAAGCCTGTAGGTGGAGGTGGAACAACATTATAGCTTACAAACCCCACACCTTTTCTACTGTTATCAGATATTTGACTCCTTATTAATTTATCTAAGCTCTTAGAAGCATTTTTAAATTTGTCAATTTTAATCTGATTGCTCTCTTTTTCTTTCTTAAGCCTCTCTATCTCACTTTTAATAGCATTGATTTCAGAGTCTTTAAATGAGGTATCTCTTTTTAGAACAACAATTTGGTCACAAAACATAACCTCATTTTTCTTGTAAAAGACAAGTTGTTCTTCTACAGATGCTAAACCTCTTTTATAGGTAGCTAGATTAAACTCAGATTTATTAAACTCTATTCTTAAATTATCATATTGAGTTTTAAGAGTTTCAAAGCTTTTAAGACAGGTGTTAGTACAAGTTTTGTAATTATGTACCTCTGAGTCTGAGAAAGTCATAAAAGCCATGTTGGTAGGTACTTCCTCATCTGCCATAAAGCTCCAATCAAAACAAGCTCCATCAATAGCCACCATAGCTTTGGAAGAAGTTTCTTCCACATTCACAGTCCTTCTTGAGCTGTCTTAATTCATGTTCCTATTATCTTGATTCCTAGGACCTCTACATTCCCTTGCAAAATGTCCCATCTTATGACAGTTGAAACATTCTACCTTGGACTTGTCATATCCAGCTGTGTCACTCCCATTGATAGTGATCTTCTTACCAGTTCTCTGGAAATACCTTCTTGCTCTCATGCTCAGTAAAGCTAACTATCACTTCAAATCCATTTCTTCTAGGGCATCTTTATGGATTTGTTCAAGGTCTTCATGAACAAGTTGAGACCCGTTTGGTTGATTTGCCAAAAACGCATAGACAGTGGCATCACTTAAGTTAGCAGTACTATCTGGAGTATCAGCAGTACTAATAGGAGAGTTAGCAGTACTAACTTGAACACTGGCAGTATTAACTTCATTGGTACTGTTAGGAGATGACACAAAGGCTATGTTGTGAGAGCTTGAGTTTGAGTTTGAGCTTGATGTTACAGTTCTTTTGACCTCTAGTTTAATAATCTTGAAGTTGTTGTAGAGATCATCAATGCTCATTGTCTCAAGATCTGATTTATTCCTCCAGACCACTACATGAGTGTTCCATTCAGTAGGCAGACTTCTCAAAATTTTTAAGTTGAGATCTTCTTGAGAGATATTTTCACCCAAGATGGCCAACTGGCTAATAATTTTCTGAAGCATGTTAAAAATAGAGTCAAGTGACTATGTGCTTGGAGCATTGAAGTTCTCATACATATGCTTCATAAGTGTCTTTTGAGTCTTTCTTGTGGCATCATTACCACCAAATCTTGTTTTTATGGCATCAAACAAAGTCTTGGCATCCTTGTATTGATTGAATGTCAATTGATGTTCATTGGGAAGTGCCATCAGCAACATACTTCTTGCTTTTACATCATTCCTCTTTTGGGTCTTCTCTTCAGTAGTAACAGGACCTGGTATCATTGAAGTAGAAGTACTATCAGCATTTGTTGTTATTCGTTCTGTTGGTTTGAAAGAGTTGTCATTCTTTATGACATCCCATAGAGCATAGTCTTGAACTTGAAAGTATTGCTCTATTCTTAGTCTCCACATCTCATATTCACCTTGTTTGAGAATGGGCAACTTTGCAGTAGCTTTGGCCAGTTTCTAGATCCATCTCTTTGTGTGAATAAAGAGTTCTTCTTGTTTGTTTCTTCTAGATCAAAGTTTTAGAACACAAGTTCTGATATCACTTGATTATCCTAACTCAAGATCTATTCTTTAGCTTGTAAAGATTATGTTACTTTGGATAAATCCAAAACAACAATGGTAGATACTTTGTGAATACTAAAGAGTATGCGGAATCTACTTTTTAATACTTAGAATAAATGTCAATGAAACAGTAAACTTGAATGAACAATGATATAACCAAAAAGCTTTAATATTATTATGATGAATAATATGAGTACTTTGTCTAGTACTAGGGTTTACAACCTTGAAGCTATGTGCATGCAACTCTATCAATTACTTTTTTTAACCATAACCTATGATCTTCTTTTATACACCAAGGAGTCCTTTACAAGATAACTACAAATCTTTGAAGATACTCAAGATCTTCTATAATTCTAATCATATACATATCTTTCTAACTTTATAAGATATACACTTTGAATAAGTCCATACATATCTCTTCACACTTCTTTATCTTCATGCAGTCATTTTCTTCTTCTGGCAGTCTTAAGTCTTTAGCAGTATTAAGTTCTCTTCAGCAGTATTGAGTTAGTACTGGCAGTACTAACTTTTACACTAGCAGTACTAATCAATTAGTACTGGTAGTTATAATCTGAGCAGTACAAACTTTTACTCTTGGCAGTACTAAGTGTAAAGACTTTTAATTCCCAACATTGAGTCCATATAATGATTTAATTAATTTACGCACCTTATGCTCATTTCCAAGCATAATAAATCCTTCTGGTTGCTTTCTATATACCTCTTCCTCCAAATCAACATTCAAGAATGTTGTTTTGACATCCATCTGATGGATCACTAGATTATAAGTTGCTGCTAAAGCAATCAATAACTAATTGTGGATATTCGAGCAACAGGAGCATAGGTATCGAAATAATCAATTCCTTCCTTTTGTCTAAAGCCGTGGATCACCAATCTAGCTTTAAACTTGTCAATGGTTCCATCAACTTTCATCTTCTTTTTGAAGATCCATTTGCAACCCAAAGGTTTGCAACCTGGTGGTAAATCAGATAAAATTCATGTATTATTTTCCATAATTGAATCCATCTCATAATTTATTGCTTCTTTCTAGAATGCAACATCACGAGATTGCATAGCTTCATCAAACGTTCTTGGATCCTCTTCTATACTGTAACAGTAAGAATACTGAGTTCCAATCTCATCTCTTGATCCCTCAACTAAATATAGTTGAAAATCAGATCCGAATGATTTAGCTACCCTTACTCTATTACTCCTACGAGTTGTAGGAGTTTCAATTGGAGTTTCACCAATTTGATCTTCATTTGAACTTGGCATCAGACTTTTAGGTCTAGGTATTGAAGTGAATCATTTTTCATCAAACATTGCATTTCTTGACTCTATAACTGAATTAACGGATATATATTCATTAGCATCTATTACATAGAATCTATATGCCTTGGAATGCTAGTATATCCAATAAAGATGCAATCAATACCTTTTTCACCCAGATTTTTCCTTTTGGGTTCTGAGAGTCTTACAATAGCCCTACATCCCCAAACTCATAAATATGATAAGTTAGGTCATTTTTTGTACCAAAGTTCGTATAGAGTGACTTTGTTCCTTATATTAGGAACTCTATTCAATAAATAGCATGCCGTTAACATGGCTTCACCCCCAAAAGCCTTCACTCAAACCCGAGTAAGATAACATGGAATTAACCATTTCTTTAAGAGCTCTATTTTTTCTTTCGGACACACCATTTTGTTGTGGTGTATAAGGAGTCGTAGTCTCATGTATGATTCCTACGGATTGGAAATAAACATGATCATAATATTCACTACCTCTATCTGTGCGTAAAGTTTTAATTAAATCATTTTGTTGCAACTCAACCTCAGTTTTATAGATTTTAAATTTATCTAAGGCTTCATCTTTAGCATGGCATAGATAAACATAACAAAATCTAGATGCATCATCTATAAAAGTGACTACATACTTCTTATTCCCTAAGGAAGGAGTGGCATGAAAATCACATAGATCATTATGTATCAATTCTAAAACATTAGAATCTCGTTTTATATCTTTGAAAGGTTGTCTAGTGATTTTAGTTAACATGCAAGTGTTACATTTTTCTAAGGTAATATCAAATTCTAGAATTAAATTATCCTTAGACATAGCAAGCATACGTTTATAGTGAACGTGTCCTAAACGTGCATGCCACATAGAAGAATCAACATCTTTAGAACTAATCATGCAAACACTACTAAAAGTATTAGGAACTTTATTGAGATTTAACATAAACATGCCATTATTATAGTAACCGAAACCAACAAATACACCATGTCTTGATAAGATATACTTATCAGATTCATACACTTGTTTATAACCACACTTATTTAACACGGGCGCGGACATAAGGTTTTTCCTAAGCCCCGGTACATACACAACATTAACTAAAGTAATAGTTTTTCCAGAACTGAATTCTACAACAACATTTCCACGACCAAGTATTGGTTTGGTTGACTCGTCGCCCATATGAAGCACGGATCCATCTTGCACCGGATGAAAAGTAACAAACCAGCAACGATCCTTACATGCATGACAAGTTGCACCCGAGTCAATCCATCAATCAAATGCATCATCCTATACATAATATATTTCAGAAATATGTGACACATAATGATTAAAAGGAATTACATCGAAGTCAAAATTCAGACCTTGTGATGAATTAGGATCCTTAGATCCTTGTCTCAAACCAGAAGTGTTTCCACCATTGTTATTTTTAACACGACAATCCTTTTTGAAGTGACCAGTTTTGCCATACTTCAAACAAGTCAATTTAGACTTTTTGTTGGATCCATCGTTGTTACCATCATTCTTCCTTTTCTTTGCCTTGTTGTTCTTATTGTTATTCTTGTTCTTACCATCTTCTATCATATTAACCGAAGAAGAACCAGCAATTTCTTTGCCCTTTCCTTTGCCACTTTTTTCGCCCTTAAAGTTTCCTCTATGCGAAAGTGACTTCCAAGTTATACCAGTGACAACTCATCATTGTTGTGCTTTAAACTGTGTTTAAAATCCTTCCATGAGGGTGGAAGTTTGTCTATGATACTAGACACAGAAATGGATTCATCCATATTCAAACCGTGTTGTGTAAACTGTCCCAGAATTCGAAGGAGTTCATGATAGTGTTCCATCACAGACCTTAAATCAACCATCTTGTAATTATTAAAATTACTAACAACTTGATGATTAACAAGATGAATATCAAGTTTAGGGGAGGATTGTTGGGAATTAGAGCCTTTTACAACTTAATGATGCTGGTTCAAGTTTGTGCTGCTGCTGAAGATTAGAGAAAACTGTCTAAGTCATTAGTGCTGCTAGTGTAATAGTTAGTGCTGCCAGTACAAAGTTAGTACTGTCAGTTTATTAGTACTGTTAGTTATAATAGTTAGTAATGTCAGTTTATTAGGCTGAAGAAGGCATCACAAACTTTGCTCAACTGAACTATACTCCCAGGTTCATCAAGGTTCATCAAGTTCAGAATTCTGAGGTACGTACATTGCTCGAAAGATTTCTTAAAATTCTTATGAACTTTCAAATTGTATGATCAATAGCGTGATGCTCTTAATAAATCTAATCTAGAAATTATAGGTTAACAAGTGGGATTAGAATCATTAAAAGCTAGGATAGTTGTTCATGAAAAGAATGAAGCTGTTTATGAAGAAGATATTGCATTTTTAAAGTTTTGATGTCTAAGTGAAAGATATCCTCCTATCAAAGACCTTAAAAATCAGTTAGAAGACAGCTTTAAAAGAGAAAATGATTGATAACTTAAACTAGAAAATTTGATGACTCATCAAAGAATCTAACTAAGAACTATAAATAGTTAAAATAAGTGCTAAAGTAAAGATGGTCTTGGTTATGATAGTCATAATAAGTTAAGAGTGAAGTGGTTATAGTGTGTTTTTAATAGTATGAGAAAGTGATATGGTGAAAGCTTTGAGTTAATTTGATAGATTCAAAACAATTGAGGGTTTATTTGCAGTTCCCTCCTCTTACATGGAACTACATGCCCTCAAGACCTGACTTATCCTTTGATGGGTTAGATGATTCTGTCTATAAGACTAAAGTGAGTGAAAATGAAACTAGTATATCTAAGACTAGTAAGGATATTATAGAAAAGCCTAAAACTGTTAGGCCTAGTGCTCTTATCATTGAAAATTGGGACATTGATAGTGATAATGATAGTGTGTTAGACCTAAACCTGATCAGACAAAACCAAAGTTTACTAAAATCAATTTTGTCAAATTAGATGAGAATGTGAAATCTGTTAATAAGGAAAACACACATAGATAAGAAGAGTATCCTAGGAAAAGTCAAAGTCCTAGGGATAATAGAAGAAACTAGAATGGAATGATGACTCAAAAACTAGGGAATGGTTTTGAGTTTATAAAGAAAGCTTTTTTTGTTTGTGGGAGTTTTAATCATTTAATCAAAGATGTGATTGTCATGACAAGAAAATGGTAGAAAACCAGTGTTGAATAATAATGAAGGGTTACTAGTAGCGGGACAATTAGAACCTGCTATGGAACAATGTCATAAGGCTGTGAACCACCAAAATAAATATATCACCCATCATCCTAAGAATTTGTATTCCAACAACTGTTGTAACAAAGTCAGACAACAAGTACCAGTTAATACTGATGAAGAAAGCTCTCTAGAGTAGCAACATCAATTAGTACTACCAGGCTTGTTAATACTGCCTTGCCCCTAAATCAAAAGTGAATGATGCATTACCCAAAACATATTCTTATTTTAAAGCACATTCACCATTAAGAAGGGCTTTTAACCAAAAATGAGCAGCTAAAACCAATAATCTTAATAAAAAATTTAAAACTGCTAAAGTTAACAAATGTAACTATGCTGGGACAAAGCAGTAGTTTAATGTTGCTGTGGAAAATGGGGTAAATGTTGTAAGTCCTAGCATGCTGATATGGGGACCAACAGGAAATGTTATTGAACATACCTCCAAAGGACAGTGGATTCTTACATTGCTTAAAAGATTTGGCCTATGTTGTTATACAAGCAGACTCAAGTCAGCTAATGCTTGGGGTCCCAAAGAGAAACTAATTCTCTTATTTTAAGTGCGGGTAAATCCACAATATACTTTACAAGATCAAGGGATTTTTGAAAAATGGATGCCTCTAGGCATAAGACTGGAAAACTAGTTCTTTCCTTACAAGATTATCATGAGGTGTTGGTGGATCTGTCTGTCATTTGCAGATGTCATTAAGGAGGTAAAATTACTGGAAAAGGTAAAATTAGGACTGGGAAATTAGACTTTGAAGATGTATACTTTGTAAAGGAACTCAAATTTAATCTTTTCTCTGTCTCACAAATGTGTGACAAGAAAAACAATGTTCTTTTCACTGAGACTAAATATCTTGTTCTATCTCTTGACTTTAAGCTACTTGATGAAAGTCAAGTCTTGCTTAAAGTCCCTTCGACGAACAATATGTACAGTTTGTTCTAACTAATGTTTGTTCACTTCATGAGGTTTGAATGTTTATTTGGAAAGGCTACAATTGATGAGTCTAATTTTCATAGGGAGGGGCTTGGTCGTATAAACTTCAAAACTATGAACAAACTTGTGAAGGGAAACCTTGTTAGAGGTTTGCCTTTAAAGCTTTTTGAAAATGACCATACTTGTGTTGCTTGTCAGAAGGGAAAGCAACACAAAGCTTCTTGTAAGACCAAGCTTGTGAGCTCTATCAGCCAACCCTTATAAATATTGCGTATGGACTTATTTTGGCCAACATCTGCAAGGAGTATCAATCATAAGATATATTGCCTTGTTGTTACTGATGATTATAGTGGGTTTACTTGGGTTTTCTCTTTGGCCACTAAGGATGAGACTAGTAGGATCCTTAAAATATTTTTATTATGGCATAGAAACCAAATAAAATCTTAAGGTTAAAAATTCATTCAGATGGGATTAATGGAAACTGAGTTTAAAAATAATGACATGAATCAGTTTTGTGGGATGAAAGGGATTAAGAGGGAATTTAGTGTTGCTAGAACTCCACAACAAAATAGAGTTGCTGAAAGAAAGAATAGGACACTAATAGAGGTTGCTAAGACTATGACTAGCAGATTCATTATTACCTACTACGGTTTTTGGGCTAAAGCAGTTTAGTACTGCTTGTTATGTTCAGAATAGGGTTTTAGTGACCAAGCCTCACAACAAGACACCTTATGAACTATTACATGGTAGACCACCTAGTATAAGTTTTATGAGACCTTTTGGGTGTCTTGTGACTATTCTTAATACCTTAGATCCCCTAGGCAAATTTGATAGGAAGGCTGATGAGGGGTTCTTTGTTGGATACTCTATAAATAGCAAAGCTTTTAGGGTATTTAACACTAGAACTAGGAAGGTAGAGGAAAACCTGCACATAACCTTTCTTGAAAACAAACCTAATGTTGTAGGGAGTGGACCAGATTGGCTCTTTGATATTGATTTACTAACAAACTCTATGAATTATGAGCCAGTTACTGCAGGGAATCAAACTAATAAGAATGCAGGTTTCAAGGATAATGTTGATACAATACCTACTCAATAATATATTCTGCTACCATTACTTTATGATAGTCTACAGAGCTCAAATGATGCAGATGTTGATGATGCTGGTAAAAAGACAAATGAAGAACCAGCAAATAAGGGTGAAAGAAATGGTCAAGAGAAGGAAGGAGGAGCTTCAAACAAAGAAGATGACCAGAATATACAAGATTTCTGAGTTGCAAGAGATAATTTACTTGTTCAACAGAAGGAAGGTTATGCTAACAGTACTAACAAAGATAATACTGTTAGTCAATCTGTTAGTTCTGCTGGGTAAAGTTTTACTAATAATGATGATCTTCCTACTGATCCTCTTATGCCTGATTTAGAGGATACTGCTGATCTTCTAAATACTAGTATTTTAGTGGTGGCATATGATGAATATACTGTGTGTGTGAAGGCTAGCCTTAACAACTTGGAAACCACCATGAATGTCAGTCCTATTTCCACAACCAGAATTCACAAGGATCATCCTAAAGACCAGATCATTAGAGACATAAATTCAGCTACTCAAACAAGGAGGATGACCAAGATCTCTGAAGAACTTGCTATGGTAAGTTACACTCAAAAAGCCAGAGGTAGATACAAATCACCAAGATTATCAATACTACGATTTGACTGTTTTCTCGGTCACATATAGATCCCAAGAAGGTGAACAAGCTTTTCAAGATCCATGATGGATGAAGGCAATGCTTTGATGAGTTGCTAAAGTTTATTATGCAGAGGTTTGTGAGATGGTTGATTTACCAAGGCAAGCATGCCATTGGAACAAAATGGGTCTATAAATAAAGAAAGATAAGAGAGGAATATTAGTTAGAAACAAGGCAAGACTGGTTGCACAAGGTTACACCTAAGAAGAAGGAATTGATTATGATGAGGTTTTTGCTCATGTTCTAGAATAGAACAATTCAAGTTATTTTTGGCCTATGCATCATTTATGGGGTTTATTGTGTACAAGATGGATGCAAAGAGTGTCTTTTTATATGGTAATATTAAAGAGGAGGTGTATGTGTGCTAACCTCCTGGCTTTGAAGATCCACAATTTCCTGACAAAGTTTATAAGGTAGAAAAAGCTTTATATGGTCTACATCAAGCTTCTAAGCCCGGTCTGAGACTTTATCTACCTATTATAGAAAATTCTTTTAGAAGAGGCTTATAGATAGACTTTGTTTATACGCAAGAAGGCAAAGGTAATTATCGGTTAGTGTAGGTGATATGTTGATGGACATCATCTTTGGGTCTACTAAGAAGTCTTTATGTATAGAGTTTAAAGGTTTGATGCACAAGAAGTTTCAAATGAGTTCTATAGGGAGTTCCACTGTTCTTTTTAGGGTTGCAGGGTAATGTAGAGAAGTTGATGGTATCTTCATTTATTTTCTTGCTTATGTTCTAGCCCAAGGACAAGTATGTGGCTGATATATTAAAGAAATTTGATTTCTCCTTAGTTAAGACAGCAAGCACTCCAATAGAGACTAACAAGGTATTGCTCAATGATGAAGAAGCCAAGGATGTGTATGTTTACTTATACAGATCAATGATTAGATCATTGATGTACTTAATGCTTCTAGACCTAAATAAATGGGGGGGGGGGGGGGGCTTGTTTTTTGTGCTTGTGCAAGGTTTCAAGTTACACCAAAGACTTCACATCTTCATGCAGTGAAGAGGATCTTTAGATACTTAAAAGGTCAGCCTAAATTAGGCCTTTGGTATCCTAGAGATTCACCATTTGACTTGGAAGCTTTTTTGATAGTGATTATGCTGGAGCTAGCCTTGACAGAAAATCCACAACAGGAGGTTGTCAATTTCTTGGCAAATGGTTGATTTCATGGCAATGTAAAAAGCAGACTATAGTTGCCAACTCTATGACTAAAGCAGAGTATGTTACTGCTGGTATTTATTGTGGACATGTGTTATGCATCCAAAATCAAATGCTTGATTATGGGTTTAATTTCATGAACACTAAGATTTACATTGATATCGAAAGCATCATTTGTATTATGAAGAATCCAGTGTTTCACTCTAAAACTAAGCACATAGAGATAAGGCACCATTTCATCATAGATTCTTATGAGAAGAAGTTGATTTAGGTGATCAAGATTCACACAGACCAAAATGTTGCAGATCTTCTTACAAAAGCTTTTGATGTTAGCAAATTTAACTTTTTGGTTGCTAGCATTTGATTACTTAATCTCTGAAGATGTGTTTGTTAGAGTTATGATTAATGAGGTTTGAAGATGATATTAGTAATGAATATGGAGTTAAAACTGATAGTTGTAAAGTTAATGCTGCTAGGCAGGATTTGGTGCTGCTAAGCAAAAGTTAGTACTGCTAGGCAAAAGTTAGTGCTGCTGAGCCAAAGTTAGTAATGCTGGGTTACCGTTGAAGTTCGTTAGAGTTACAACTGTTGAAGGAATTTTAGGTCTATAAAAGGATAACTTCGCTTATAGGTTTCCTTTTTGCTATGTAAGCGATATCACGTTTACCAATTATTCATTATTAATCTTTCGATTTCAAAACCCAAATTCAATTTATCACGACTCCAACAATTAATCCTCAATTAATTATATATGTTGGATTTGAAGTTTGTTGATCAACACAATATGGTTGCTTGTTTGGAAAGAACAAAGGAGAATGCTGAGTTTCATCAGATTGTGGATTTTCTTACTACCAGCTCTATTCATTATACCCTAACTGTAAGTCCCTACTATATATGCTTCCCTATATGAACAGTTTTGGAATACTCAAATTAATCAAAAGTCAATGATGTGATGAAAATCTTGTCCAAGTTGATGGGAGATTGTAGTATATCAAAAATCATCCGTGAGGTGTGTCTTTCACTTTAATGATGAGGATGGTATTACTTGTCTAACAAATACTGCTATTTTTGAAAACCTTGCATTGATGGGGTATGAGAGTGATTCTGACAAACTTACTTTTCAAAAAGCTCTCTTCTCTCCTCAATGGAAGTACCTTATACATACCATCTTACACTGCCTAAGTTCAAAATCTACTTCTTGGAATGAATTTTCCACTAATATAGCATCTGCAGTCATCTGTTTAGCTACTCGTCAAAGATTTAACTTTTCTAAACTAATTTTTGATGGTATGTTGAGGAACTTGGATACCAATACAAAGAAATTTTTAATGTATCTAAGGTTTTTACAACTCTTTTTAAATAATCAGATTTCTTCTTATTAGAAACTTTTAATGATACTTATGAAACACCTAAACATACTAAAAAGGTTTTATAATATGAAAAGAAACAGGTAAAAGATTTTTCAGGGAGTGTTACTCCATTGTTGCATAATGTTGGCACCCACCGGGGTTGGGGTGAAGGTTCAGGGACAAACCCTCTGAACGCCTACCACATCTTCAAACTACCTCATCGCATAGTCTGAAGAACAAATTTCCCCTGTTACTGAATTTCAGCACCCCAACAATACTACAATCACAAGGTAAAGCCTTACAAAAGGACACTCAATTACCTCAGAGTAGTATGCCTATACCAAATGTAGCAGATGAGGCTGTCTTTAAGGAGAGGGATGACAGAGTGGTGAGGGCTACCACTACTGCTGCTAGCTTAGATGTAGCACAGGCCAGTGGTAACATAACTAAGACAATTCTTATATAGAAAATTGTCTAATGACCTCTTTCTTTGGAAATAGTTCAGGTTTTAGTCCCCAGGTGCCCAAGAAAGCCATGGGGTTGACATGCTCAGACTAGGTCTGAGAAGGTATCTAAACATTCTTATGATTCACCTCTCCCAGGAGTTAACACACCTAGAAGTGATGAGGAAAGGAATGAAGAACAAGATTTGACAGATTTTTTACCACCAACACCCCCATGATTCACCTCTCTCAGGAGGTCACACACCTGGAAGTGATGAGGGTAGACCTAACATAAATGAATTGATGGCCATTTATACAAATTTGTCAAATAGGGTTCTTACCTTGGAACAATCAAAGACTGCTCAAGATTTGGTGATCAATAAGCTGCTAAAGAAAGTTAAAAGATTAGAAAAGGCACTAAGGGGAAGAACTCTAAGGATGAACCTCTTCAAGATTGGTACCTTCAAGAGAAAAGGTTTGGATAAAAATAATGTATCCAAACAGGGGAGGAAAAGTGACAAGACAAAGGTAATGTTTAAAGATAGTGAATTTGATGTGCTTGATGATGCAATGGAGAATGTTGAAGGTGGTAGTATTTCTAAACAAATTACAACTACTAGGGATACACTTAATACTGCTAGAATTAAAGTTAGTGTTGATGGTCCTTCAACAACTACTATTAGGGATATTTTTGAAGATGAGATGACAACTATTGCTGATACACTTGTGGCCATAGGAGGTGCATGACCTTTGAGCTAGGCTCTTAATCCATCTGATCTTAAGCTTTTTAGGGTTTTTTGGAGTAGGTTACCTTCTTGCTCCTTTCCTTTGTCTTGGGCTTTGTACTGTTGTTATCTATGTGTTGCTCTCTATTAGTTCTTCTTCAACATTCGAATTCACTATTGAGGTTGTCCTCTGGTCTTGCACTCATATGGCACAAGTGTATCAGAATAGTTGTCATCTCATCTTCAAATATATCCTAAATTGTAGTTGTTGAAGGACCATCAACACTAAACTTTAATTCTAAGAGTATTAAGTGTATCCCTAGTAAGTTTTGTTATTTCGTTTAGAAATACTTCACTGCAACATTCTCCATTGCATCATCAAGCACATCAAATTCACTATCTTTAAACATTACCTTTGTCTTGTCACTTTTCCTCCCCTGTTTGGATACATTATTTTTATCCAAACCTTTTCTCTTGAAGGTACCAATCTTGAAAGGTTCATCCTTAGAGTTTACTTCCTTAGTGCCTTTTTAATCTTTTAACTTTCTTTTGCAAAGCTTATTGTTCACAAATCTTGAGCAGTCTCTTGATTGTTCACAAAGGTAGAACCCTGTTTGACAAATTTGTACAAATGGCCATCAATTCATTTATGTTAGGTCTACCCTCATCACTTCCAGGTGTGTGACCTCCTGAGAGAGGTGAATCATAGGGGTGTTGGTGGTAAAAAATCTAGTCAAATCCTGTTGTTCATTCCTTTCCTCATCACTTCTAGGTGTGTTAACTCCTGGGAGAGGTGAATCATAAGAATGTTTAGATACCTTCTCAGACCTAGTCTGAGCAATGTCACCCCCATGGCTTCTTGGCACCTGGGTCTATCACCTGAACTAATTTCCTAAGAAAGAGGGTCATTAGACATTTCTATAGATTAGGTCTTAGTTATGTTACCACTGGCCTGTGCTACATCTTTGCTAGCAGCAGTAGTGGTAGCCCTCACCACTCTGTCATCCCTCTCCTTTATGACTAGCCTCATCTGCCTAAATTTGGTATAGGCATACTACTTTGAGGTAACTGAGTTGTCTCTTTTGTAAGCTTACCTTGGTGATCTTGAGTAATTTTGGGGTGATGATAATTCAGTAACAGTGGATTTGATTCTTCAAAATATGCGTGAGTTGATTGAAGATGTGGTTGTATTGTTCAGCGTTCAGAGGGTTGTCTGATCTTCACCCACCACTGGTGGTGGTGCCAACATTGATGCAAACAATGGAGTAACTCTCCCTGAAAAATCTTTTCCTTTTCTTTTCATATTAGTGAAAACCTTTTTAGTATGTTTAGGTGTTTCATAAGTATCATTAAAAGTTTCTGTAAGAGAAATCTAATTATTCAAAAAGAGTTGTATAAACCTTGGATACATTAAAAATTTCTTTGAATTGGTATCCAAGTTGGCCCTGAACAACCATTGTTGGAAACAATGGAATATCCACCCCCATTATATCCCTTAGAAACCCTTCTCATATTGCCAAAAAGTTTTTGAGTAAGATTAGGAGCAAAATAAGTTCTTTTGTGAGGTAGAAGCTGTCTTTTGTGCTTGTTCAAAAAGATTTGTATAAATCTTGGATACATTAAAAATTTAGTCTGATTATCTAAGTTTTTCACCATACCATCAAAAATCAATTTTGAAAAATTAAAAGTTCTGTTTATGGCCAAGCAAATGATAACAGTTGCTATGTTGCTACTAAATTGATCCCAAGCAGTTTTCTTAGCACTCAAACAGTGAAGGATGGTATGGATCAAAAATCTACATTGAGGGGAAAAGTGTCCCTTTTGAAAAGTTAATATGTCAGAATTGGACACATACCCCATAAGAGCAAGCTGCTCAAAAATTTCAGTATTAGGTAAAGTACTAATACCATTATAATCTTCTAACTTAAGATGCCTCCTTATAGATGCTTTAGTAACAGTCTTAACTCTCCCATCAATAGTAGCAGTTATTTCCATCTCTTTATTCTCAGGTGTTCTTGCAAAGGCAGTTTGCCAAAACTGATGGATGAGTGAAACATAAATCGTTGGATTTTCAGTAAGAGTATACTTAATGTGAGTAGAATTGAGAAAATCCACTATCTGATGAAATCCTGCACTTCCCTCTGGTTTCTTTAAGAAGGCGACCATATTGTGTTTGTCACGAAAGTCCAAATTCGCCATTCGATTGAGAAAAGTTTGATTAGGGTTCTGGGTTATGATCGTGGATGAGAGTATGTGTGTTTGGTAAAGGTAATTAAGATAATAGAGAGTACTTAAGGTTTTTGATTGGTCCGACTGAATAAAATTGAGTATTTATCTTGAAGAAATCTTGATATATAAAAAGAGTTCAAGATTTATCAAAATCAATGAAACCTATAAGCAAAGTAATTGGCGGAAATATCTTAACGGCTATTTTTAATGAACGAAATTCTGTTATGCCTCAAACAGTACTAACGGTCATCCAACAGTACTAAGTTTAGCCTAACAGTACTATTTTAAGCCCAACCGTATTAACTTTACCCAGCAGTGTTAAGATATGTCTGGCAGTACTAACTTAATACTGGCAGTATTAAGTTTATGCCTAGAAGTATCAACTCTAATTATGTTCCAACAAGCATTTCCATCATAAATTTAGATTCTAACAAGCTCTCTTTTTGTTTTTCAGCTCACTACATCTCTCATTTATTTTTCTAACCAATTCACTCTGTCTGTATTTATATTACACAACTCTCTTTCTGTTTTTTAGCTCACTATATCTCTCATTTCTTTTTCTCTCCAATTCAGATAGTTTTGTACAATGTTCCATCAATTTCATTAGTTTCATGCTGTCCTATCTACTTCCAAGTGTGTGAACTCTTGAGAGAGGTGGGTCATTGGACTATTGTCTCAAACCTAGTTTGAGCATCTACACCCCCCAATATGGTATCTTGGAACCTGGGACCACTACCTGAACCAGTTCCCTAAGGAATTGACTTATTAAGTGTTTTTATAGATTGGGTCCTATTGATGTTACCACTGTCCTGCTCTGCTTCTAACTAGAAGTAGTATAGGCAGCCCTTTCCATTCTGTCACCTAACTCCTTGTGGACAGCCTCATCACCAACCTTTTTAGGGGGACCACCAGACTGAGGTATCTTAGTGTCCCGACCTCTTTTGGCTTGCCTAGGTGTTTGACTCTTCACACACTTCTGTTTGATGTTACATGTCCTTCCATCCATTCTTGACTGAGAGCGTTTTAGTATTCGAGAGTATTAGAATGATCTTGATGTAGTCGAATACGCTTATATAGGTAAAAAGGAAACCTATAATAGTAGGAAACTGTTTATTGACCAAGAATTTTGCTCAGCAGTTGTAACTCCAACGGTAACCCAGCAGTACTAACTTTGGCTCAGCAGTACTAACTTTTGCCTAGCAGTACTAACTTTCGCCCAGCAGCACCAAATCCTGCCTAGCAGCATTAACCTTACAACTACCAGTTTTAACTCCAAATTCATCACTAATACCATCTTCAAACCACACCAATCATAAATCTAACAAACACATCTTCAGAGATTAAGTAATCCAATGCTAGCAATCAAAAAGTTAAACCTGCTAACATCAAATGCCTTTGTGAGTAGATCAGCAACATTGTGATCTGTATGTATCTTAATTACTTGAATGAGCCTCTTCTCATAAGAATCTCTGATGAAATGGTGCCTTATTTCAATGTGCTTGGTTTTAGAATGAAACACTGGATTCTTCACAATACAAATGGTGCTTTCATTATCAATGTGAATCTTGGTGTTCATGAAATTGAACCCATAATCAAGCATTTGATTTTGGATCCACAACACCTGTCCACAGCAATTAGTAGCAGCAACATACTCTGCTTTAGTAGTGGAGTTGGCAACTATAGTTTGCTTTTTACATTGCCATGAAATCAACCTTTTGCTAAGAAATTGACAACCTCCTGTTGTGGATTTCCTGTCAAGGCTAGCTCCAGCATAATCACTGTTAGAAAAGGCTTCCAAGTTAAATGGTGAATCTCTAGGATACCAAAGGCCCAATTTAGGCTGACCTTTAAAGTATCTAAAGATCCTCTTCACTGCATGAAGATGTGAGACTTTAGGAGTAACTTAGAACCTTGCACAAGCACAAAGAGTAAACATTATGTCAGGCCTAGAAGCTGTTAAGTACATCAATGATCCAATCATGATCTGTATAAATGAACATCCACATCTTTAGATTCTTCATCCTTGAGCAATGCCTTGTTAGTCTCTATTGGAGTGCTTGCTGTCTTTACTGAAGAGAAATCAAATTTCTTCAATATATCAACCACATACTTGTCCTGGCTGATGAAGATTCCATCATCTTTCTACTTTACCTGCAACCCTAAGAAGAAAGTGAGCTCCCTCATAGAACTCATCTGGAATCTCTTGTGCATTATCTGCTCAAACTCAACACATAAAGACTTTTTTGTAGACCCAAAGATGATGTCATCAACATACACCTGCACTAACAAGATATCACCTTTGTCCTTCTTGATGAATAAAGTCTTATCTATAGTGCCTCTTCTAAATCCATTTTCCAATAAGTAGGTAGACAAGGTCTCATACCAGGCTCTAGGTGCTTGATGTATACCATATAAAAAGGCACTCTTCACATCCATCTAGTACACAATAAACCCTATAAATGATGCATAGGCCAAAAATAATGTGATTGCTTCTATCCTAGCAACAGGAGCAAAAACTTTATCATAATCAATGCCTTCTTCTTGGGTGTAACCTTGTGCCACAAGTCTTTCCTTGTTTCTAGCTATAATTCCTCTCTCATCTTTCTTATTTCTAAAGACCCATTTGGTTCCTATGGCCCTCTTGCCATTAGGTAGATCAACCAATGTCCAAACCTTCTGCAATCTAAACTATAGTAACTCCCCTTGCATTGCTTCTATCCAGCTTGGATCATCCAAAGCTTGAATCACCTTCTTGGGTTCTTTTTGAGAGAAAAAAATAGGCAAATAAGCAGTTTTGATAATCTTTGTGATTTGTTCTTCTCTGTTTGTTAATGTAACTGACCAAAGTATGTTCTTCATAAATCTTGGGCATCCTCCTTGTTTGAGTAGCTGAGTTTATGTCTCTAATGATTTGATCTTTAGGATGATCCTTGTGAATTCTAGTTATGGGAATAGGACTGACATTCATGGTTGTTTCCAAGTTGTTAAGGTCAGCCTCTGCACCCACATCTTCATTATCATATGCACCACTAAAGATACCAGGATTTAGAAGATCAGTAGTATCCTCCAAATCAGACATAAGAGGATCGGTTGAAAGATCATCAATATTAATACAACTTTGCCCAGCAACACTAACAGATGGACTAATAGTAGAAACTCTGTTAGTACTGTTAGCATAACCTTCCTTCTATTGAACAAGCAATTTATCCAATTCAACTCTTAAATCCTGCACATGCAGATCACCTTCTTTATTTGAAGCTCCTCCTTCTTTCTCTTGACCATTTCTTTCACCCTCATTTGTTGGTTCTTCGGTAGTATTTTTACCAGCATCATCAGCAACTGCATCCTTTGAGCTATGTGGACTATCAGGAAAAAATGGTAGCAGAATATATTGTTGAGTATGTATTGCATCAACATTATCTTTGATACTTGCATTCCTATTAGTTTGATTCCCTGCAGTAACTGGCTCATAATTCATAGAGTTTCCTTCTCTTGACCATTTTTGTCAACTTTATTGCTGGATCCTTAACTCACATTCTTCTTTCCAGCTTTCTATTAGCAAAAACTCATCTTCTGAGTCTTTGGACCTTGAGAATCGTGAAATCAACACATGGTTTTTGAGGCCAGTAACATATTGTGGACCAAAAAACTTTCTTCTTTCCAGCAGTTGTCCTGAAATCAATATTTGCCTTAAGTCTCAAAACACCTAATCTACCCACCCCACCCCTAAATACATACCTCCTTTAGGACTTCCTACAAATGCAACAAATCCGCCATCAATTTCTTGATAATCTGAGAGATAGGACTTGTTCCCAGTCATATGTCTGGAGTATCCACTGTCAAAAATCCCTGATCCTGTAAAGCATATTGTAGATTACCCTGCACTCAAAATAAGAGAATTAGTTTCTTTTGGGACCTAAGCTATTACTGACTTGAGTCTGCCTTGTGGATCAACATAGTCAAATCTTTTAGGAGTGTATGATGATCTCTTGTCTTTGGAGTTTTGGTCTATTAGTTCCTTTTGGTCTCCAAATCAGCATGCGAGGAGCTTAACACACAGTATCACTATTTCCCTCAAGCAGCACTAACTTAATGCTTTTGGTTCCAGCAGTAGTTACATTATTTAAACCTAGCAGTATTACGTTTTGCTTTTAATTATTGGTTTAGCGCTGATTTTTGGTTAAAGACTTCTTACAGGTGAATGTGCTTTAAAATAAAGAATATGTATGCTGTTGGTAATGCATTCATTCACATTTGGTTTTGTTGCCAGCAGTATTAAACAGGTCCTGGCAACACTAACTGATTATGCAGCTCTTGGAAGAGCTTTGTTTAGTCAAGCTTTAACTGAGGCTCTTGTTTCATGACTTTGTTACAATGCTGTTGGAACAAAATTCCTTTTAGGATGTGGTGAGTCAATTTATTTTGGTGGTTCACCCTCTGAGCATTATTCCATACTGGTCTAATTTCCCTTTGACCAGTAAACCCTTCCCTTTTTATTCAACATGGTTTTTCTAAATTTTATTGTCATGAAAATCACAGTCTATGATTAAATCGGTTGAAACTTCCAATACAAAGCAAGCTTTCTTTATAAAAATCAAAACCATTTTCCTAGTTTCTGAGTCATTATTCATTTTAAGTTTTTTCCTATTACTCCTAGGTTTTTGGACTTTCCTAGGGTACTTGCCCTCTTTGATGTGTTTTCTTATAACAAATTTCACATTCTCACCAGATTTGACAAAATTGATTTTAGTAAACTTTGGTTTTGTCTGATCAGATATAGGTCTAAACACATTATCATTATCATTATCAGTGCCCCACTCTTCAATGATAGGAGCACTTGGCCTGACAGTTTTAGGCTTTTTTACAATATGTGTGTGTGTGTGTGTGTTAGATATACTAGTTTCAGGTTCAGGCACCTTCGTGCTTGGTCTTTCTCACTTGTAGACTTAAAACATATTCATCTAACCCAGCAAAAGATAAGTCAGGTCTTGAAGGCATGTAGTTCCCAGTGTAGGGAGGGGGAACTGCATGAAACCCTTCACCTGTTTTGAATATATCATTTACTGGATTATCATCCACGTCACTGTCTCTATTGTTAAACACACTATGAACCACTTCACTCTCATTCATTTGACCATCATAACCAAGGCTAGTTTTATCTTTAGCACGTATTTGACTATTAATCAGTTTAGTTAGATTCTTTGATGATTCTTCAAAATTTTCAAGTTTAAGTTTTAAATCATCTTTTTCTTTTAAAGCATTTTCTAACTGATTTTTAAGCTCTTTTATAGAAATATCTTTTACTTGAACATCATATTTTAAAAATGCAATATTTTCTTCATATACAACTTCATTCTTTTCATGAACAACTATCCTAGCTTCTAATGATTCTAATCCCATTTTGATAACATATTATTTATAGATTAGATATGTTAGAGATTCACGCTGGTGATATTCTATTTTTGAAGTGCTTCAATATGATTTTAAACAATCTTTTGTCACCCCCCCCCCCCCCAAAAAAATATCATAGTATAATGGCAAACGAGGGCGTGTGACTTCATGATTATCATACTTCTAAGCAATACAGAACGACCTCTTTATGAGACGTTTTTAATAACATTGGATCTTTTGATTATGAAATACTAACTTGTTTAAACATTCGTGGAAGAAAAACATAAAAAATAGACAATTCAACATTGTTTTAAAGTAGTATAAATGATCTTCAGATAACAGAAATGACCTGCAATGCATGAGACTTCATATAGCTTCTTCGTTCTTTATTACCTGAGAAAACTTTGCTAAAGTTGTCAAATAAAGTGGGTGAGTTCATAGTTTGTTTAAGCAGACAAAATGTAGTGTTTATGAATCACAAAGGTTTCATCCACATTTGACAATATAACAGTACAAAAGTCATAATCAAATTTGCCTAGGGATCTAAGGTGTTAAGAATGGTCATAGGACACCCAAAAGGTCTCATAAAGCTTATATTAGGTGGTCTACCATGTAATAGTTCATAAGGTGTCTTGTTGTAAGGCTTGGTCACTAAAACCCTATTCTAAACATAACAAGCAGTATTAACTGCTTCAACCCAAAATGTAGTAGGTAAGAGTGAGTCTGCTAGCATAGTCCTAGCGGCCTCTATTAGTGTCCTATTCTTTCTTTCAACAACTCTATTTTGTTATGGAGTTCTGGCAACACTAAATTCCATCTTAACCCCTTTCATCCCATAAAACCGATTCATGTCATTATTTTTAAACTCAGTTACATTGTCACATCGGATGGTTTTAACCTTATGATTTATTTGGTTTTCTATGCCAGTTATAAAAGTTTTAAGGATCCCACTAGTCTCATCCTTAGTGGCCTAAAAGAAAACCTAACTAAACCTACTAAAGTCATTAATGACAACAAAGCAATATATCTTGTGATTAATACTCCTTACAAATGTTAGCCCAAATAAGTCCATGTGCAACATTTGTAAGGGTTAGCTGATAGATCTCACAAGCTTGGTCTTATAAGAGGCTTTGTGTTGCTTTCCCTTCTGACGCAACACAAGTATGGTCATTTTCAAAAAGCTTTGAAGGCAAACCTCTTACAAGGTTTCCCCTCATAAGTTTGTTCATAGTTTTAAAGTTTATATGACCAAGTCTCCTATGTCATAAATTAGACTCATCTATTGTAGCCTTTGCAAATAAACAAGTCAAACCTCCTGAAGGAACAACATTCTTTAGATCAAAACTGTACATGTTGTTCTGTCTGGGAACTTTAAGCAAGACTTTACTTTCATCATGCAGCTTAAAGTCAGGAGATAGAACAAGATATTTAGTCTTAGTGAAAAGAACACTGTTTTTCTTGTCACATATTTGTGAGACAGCGAAAAGGTTAAACTTAAGTTCCTTTACAAAGTATACATCTTCAAAGTCTAATTTCCCAGTTCTAATTTTACCTTTTCCAGTAATTTTACCTCTTTTAGGACTTCCTCCAAATGCAACAAATCCACCATCAATCTCTTGATAATCCGTAAGAAATGACTTGTTTCCAGTCATATGCCTAGAGCATCCACTGTCAAAAATCCCTTGATCCTGTAAAGCATATTGTGGATTACACTGCACTCAAAATAAGAGAATTAGTTTCTCTTGGGGACCCAAGCCATTGCTGACTTGAGTCTGCCTTGTTGATCAACATAGTCAAATCTTTTAAGCATGTATGATTCACTGTCTTTGGAGATATGGTCAATAACATTTCCTGTTGGTCTCCAAATCTAGCATGCTGAGGATTTAACAGCATTTTTACCATTTCCCTCACCAGCACTAACTACTGCTTTTGGCCCAGCAGTAGTTACATTATTAACCTTAGCAGTATTAATTTTTTTATTGAAATTAATGTTTGTAACTGCTGTTCTTTTGTTAATGTGCTTCTTTACTGGTGAATGTGCTTGAAAATAAGAGTAAGGTATGGGTAATGCATCATTCACTTTTGGTTTAGGGGTAACAGTATTAACAGGCCTGGCAGTACTAATTGATGCTGCTGCTCTTAAAGAGCTTTGCTTAGCAGCATCAACTGGCACTTGTCCTGACTTTGTTGCAACTGCTGTTGGAACAAAATTCCTTTTAGGATGTGAGTGAGTCAATTTATTTTGGTGGTTCACCCTCTGAGCATTGTTCCATACTGGTCTAATTTCCCTTTGACCAGTAACCCTTCTCTTATTATTCAACACTGGCTTTTCTATCATTTTATTGTCATGAAAATCACAGTCTTTGATTAAATGGTTGAAACCCCCACATACAAAATAAGCTTTCTTTATAAACTCAAAAGCATTCCCTAGTTTTTGAGTCATCATCCCATTCCGGTTTCTTCTATTACCCCTAGGACTTTAACTTTTCCTAGGATACTTTACTTGCCTATGTGCATTTTCCTTATTAACAGATTTCACTTTCTCACCAGATTTGACAAAATTGATTTTAGTCAACTTTGGTTTTGTCTGATCAGATTTAGGTCTAAACACACTATCATTATCATTATCAGTGTCCCATTCTTCAATGATAGGAGAACTAGGCCTAACAGTTTTAGGTTTTTCTATAATATCCTTACTAGTCTTAGATATACTAGTTTCAGTTTCAGGCACACTAGTGGTTGTCTTTCTCACTACAGACTTAAAAACATATTCATCTAACCCAGCAAAGGATAAGTCAAGTCTTGAGGGCATGTAGTTCCCATTGTAGGGAGGAGGAACTGCATGAAACCCTTCACATGTTTTAAATCTATCATTTATTGGATTATCATCCACATCACTTTCTCTACTGTTAAACACAATATGAACCACTTCACTCTCATTCATATGAATATTATTCAATTCACTCTCATTCATTTGACCATCATAACCAAGACCAGTTTTTTCTTTAGAACTTATTTAACTATTAATCAGTTTAGTTAGATTCTTTGATGATTCTTCAAAATTTTCTAGTTTAAATTTCAAATCATCTTTCTCTTTTAAAGCTTCTTCTAATTGATTTTTAAGGTCTGTGGTAAAATATCTTTCACTTGGACACCATACTTTAAAAATTCAATATTTTCTTCATAAACAACTTCATTCTTTTCATGAACAACTACCCTAGCTTCTAATGATTCTAATCCCATTTGATAACATATTATTTCTAGATTTGATTTATTAAGAGCTTCACGCTGTTGATCATACTATTTTTGAAGAGCTTCATATGATTTTAAACAATCTTTAGAGCAAGTATGTACCTCAGAGTCTGAACTTGATGAACTTGATGAACCTTGAGATGTATAGGCCATTAGTGCAAAGTTTGTGAGGCCTTCTTCAGCCTGAAAGCTCCAATCATAACCACCTATCCCATCTTGAACAACCAAGGCATTTGTAGTAGATGTGTCCACTGGTGCATTCCTTCTTGGAGCATCTCTATTTCTATTCCCCTGATTCCTTAGTGCCCTGCATTCTCTAGCAAAATGACCTCTCCTATGGCAGTTGTAGCATTCAACCTTTGTCCTGTCAAAGCCAACAGTCTCTTTGTCATTTAAATCCAGCTTCCTTCCTGTTTTCTTTATGAACCTCTTAACTCTCATGGTAAGCATTGCCACTTGCCATTTGAGATCCATTTCTTCAAGATCATCAGCATCAATTTGTTCCAAATCTTCATTGTCCAACTGTGGGGCATTGGATTGGTTAGCAAAGAAAGAAAACATGACATCATCAGCATATGATGCAGTAGAAGCTTGATCCTTAGAACTAGCAGCAGAAACACTATGAGCAGTATTAACTGTTTCATTAGTGCTGCTGGAGTTATCAGAGGAAACAAAGGCCACATTCTGAGAATTTGAGCTTGAACTTGTTTGGCCTTTGATCTCAGATTCATACACCTTCAGATTATTATACAAATCATCCATGCTCAATGTGTCTAGATCAGATTTGTTTCTCATGATTAAAGCAATATTGTTCCAAGCTGATGGTAAACTTCTCAACAACTTCAGATTTGCATCCTCCTGAGAGATAACTTCACCATGGATTTCAAGTTGACTAATGAGCTTTTGAAACCTATCATAGGTTTTATCCAGTCCTTCTTGACTTGATGCAGCAAAGTTTTCATAATTCTGCTTGAGAATGGTCTTCTGCATCTTCTTTGATTCCTTGTTGCCTCCAAACCTATTCTTGATAGCTTCCCATAGGGACTTTGCATCCTTGCAGGCATGAAACTTCAGTAGGTGCTCATCAGGAATGGCTAGCATAAGAGTGCTTTTTGCTTTTAGTTCATTTTTCCTGGCACTACAAAAAAAATGCTAATTAGTGGCACGCATTTTTAATGACACATCTGAATGTGCCACTATAGATTGTGTTTTAGCGACAAATGATATGTGCCACAAAAGAATTTATAGTTTTAGTGGCACTTTACGGCATTTGCCACTCATGTGTAGACGTTTTAGTGGCAAAACAAACAATATGTTAGTAAATTTGGTAAAAATTTATGGCACTTATGTTTATTGTATCACCAAAGTTTTATGACGATATTTATATTCCCCCAATTTTGCCACTAATTTCTCCACGTAAAAAATAGGTCGCCTTTTTATTTCACATTTCTCTAACTCTCTCGTTCATTTGATTTGCCCTAATATATGTCTCTAATCGGCAAAATATCCCCTTCAAATTCTCGATTGATTTCCCTATATGCGCATCTTTTATTCATTAATAATTTTGTGATCCATTTTTTTGTAGGTAATTGGTAGCTTTTGTTCAGTAGTTTTAGGAGGAATATGACCTTCAGCACCAACACTAGCTGATGCAACTGGTGTAACTAAATCACCATTTACTATTACCTCCCAAAGGGCATGATCAGTGAAAGTAAGGTATTGTTCCATCCTCATGCTCCATAGATCATACTCCCTAGTTTTGAGTACTGGAAGTTTTAGTGCAGACATTGTTTGGGTAGTTTCTGATTGTGACTCCATTTTTTCTTTGACTAACAGATCTTGAGTAGAGCTAGAGTTCTTCTTATTCAAAGTTTCTCAACAAGCTTTGATACCACTTGTTGATCCCTTTTGAACAGATCTTACATAGCTTGTTAAAGCTTAGTTATGTTGGATAGATCCAAAACAACTATAGTAGAAACTAAGATTGAGAATATCACAAACTATGCGGAATCTAGTTTGCAATACTAAGAAGAACAATGAAACAGTAAACAAACTTTTACTAAACTTTCAGCCTCAATATAAAATGATCACTCTGAATAGTGATAGGATTATAAAATAACCTTGAAGCTATAAACTATGACTGCTATGAAAACAATATAAAACTGATATCTAGATCTATGCCATAGGGTTCCTTTTATACAACAAAGAAACCCTAATGGGCTTACAAAACGAGCCAAGTGATCAATGCATATCTATTCCTAATATATCTCATGCATATCACTTTAACAGTACTAGCAATATAACTAACAGTACTAATAAACTGACAGTACTAACACTTTATACTGGCAGCACTAACTATTAAACTAACAGTACTAATGACTTAGATTGTTTTCTCTAATCTTCAGCAGCAGCACAAACTTGAACCAGCAGCATTAAGTCGTAGAAGCCTCTAATTCCCAACAATCAGCCAGCTTTCCAAGAAGGATATTGTGAATGGCTTACCAAAGTTAAAAGATGTAAAGGATCAACTGTGTCCATCTTGTGAAATGGGTAAAGCAAAGCGAAGCACATTCAAGACAAAGACTGTTCCAAGTTCTAAAGGACGGTTAAGTTTGCTTCATATGGACTTATGTGGTCCTATGTGGATTGAAAGCATCAATGGAAAGAAATACATTCTGGTGATTGTTGATTACTACTCACGATACACCTGGACTCATTTTCTGAGATCCAAGGATGAGACACCAGAAGTACTTAAACACTTTCTAAAGATGATTCAACGGAATCTTCAAGCTCAAGTGATTACTGGAGTTCTTAAACAAGACACTCCATGCGTACTTTAAAGAAGAAGGAATTGAACACCAAACATCCATTGCTTCAACACCTGAATAGAACAGCATTGTCGAAAGACGGAACCGTACTCTGGTTGAGGCTGCTCGAACAACGCTTTCAGCTTCTAAACTTCCTTTATTCTTTTGGACTAAAGCTATAACAACCGCATGTTACACCCAGAACAGATCTCTCATCATCCCAAGACACAAAAAGACATCATATTACATCATCAATAACGGAAAACCTACTCTCAAACACCTTCACATCTTTGGTTGCACTTGCTACATAACCAGAGATGGTGAAAAACTTGACAAAATGAAGGAGAAAGGTTATCCGTGCATTTTGGTGGGATATCCTACATAGTCAAATGGATATAAAGTCTATAACAAGAGGACAAAATTGATCATTAAATCCATTCATATCAACTTTGATAAACTCAAGGAAATGACAATGACGTCTGATGATGATAAGAGTTCGGGCCTCACACCCTAATGTGGAGGTCGTAGAGGACTTCAGCAAGAATTTTTACAACTCCCTAGGCAGTGTACCTAATCGTGGCAGTGTAGTATAGGCAAGACTCGGGGGTTGTTATCGTTATCTAGGGGAATAGGTTGGGAAGGCTTGATCACGGTCTAACAGAATTTTAGGGGTTGAGAGAAGATTCTTTTTGTGTTTTTATATCTTATGAAAGCAGGTAAATCTATGGTTTGAGAGGTTGGTTTGTTTAACTAATAACTAAACTAATTATAATATATGCTACTGGTGATAACTTTATGATAAACAATTGTATTTACCTAATCATGCACTACTCCTCATATTGCTTCTCCTAGATCTGTTGCTTTGTCACACTTGTGATTATCTGTGTAATTATTTCCTAGGTCATGTTTGGATTATACGAACCCGCTGTCTATTTAATATTCCATTAAGGCAATGCACAAGTAAGGTAGTATAAAGACTATTACAAGGCCCCTAAGAGTATATTAAATGCATGTGAAATATCTTAAGAGGGATCAACCATATAATGGGTAAGGTAGTATGAAGAATGTTACCGATGGTATCCTTTCTACACACTCGCGTTTCCCAAGACGTGTCAACAACGATACAGACAAAAGCTGGTTTTCTAAAGCTTAACGCGCACATTCATCAACAAGAAGCAACGTCAAAAGGATCTACACCCTAATTTTCATGCAATCATAGATAAATACAAAGGAGGGTTTAGCCGCGCATGTTATAAAGAAAGCAAGAAGATAAATCAATCAAACAACACATAGACATATTGAATGATTAATGATAAATAACCTTACTTGATTAAAACATGGATTCAAGGTAGTACAATAGGGTTTTGAGGCCCTAAAAATGACCTACAAAGCTGCTAGAATGACTAGGGTTTGTCTCCTTAGGTTTATACAAAGTTACACACTTAAAATCTTAAAAACGGTTTTATATTTATAGAGATATCGACGTGACGGCGTCGCTTAAAAATCCTGACGCCGTCGCCACGTAGATGATTCTAGATCCTCTTTAAGTCGGCCACGTCCTGACGCCGTCGTGAAATTCCTGACGCCGTCACTATATAGATCACGACGGTGTCGCTTTATGCCTGTGACGCCTTCTACAGCCACTGTATGCATAAATCTTCAAGAGATTTAGTGTGGGTCCATAATCTTGTCCGTTTCTTCTCCAAATGAGCCCAAGTCACTTGTATTTCCTCCAAAAGCTATCCAAGTGCTAAAAACCTGAAAACAAATGATTAAGCACATAATCTAGGCATATTTGCATGATTTAGGGGGTTAAATGACCCCAAAATAGTGTATAAAATAACACCTCATCAAATACCCCTACACTTGGGATTTGCTTGTCCTTAAGCAAATGGGCTTTTCTACCTAGACAATAGCAATATTAGGGTCATTTAACCTACTCTTTAAAAGTATTTTACAACACAACCTTCTAGACCTTGTAATTAAAAGCACAGAAAGTATATACTAGCACCTCACATAAGTGTTTCGGATTCTCTCTTTCTTTTGGTTTTATAATAAATTATAACATAATGGGGAAATGGAAAATCAACACTCATTACCTGTCATAGCATATAAATTACCATAGGCTTGGTAAAGGATCAAACCTCCACCGCTAGGCGCAAGCATTATTCATTACTGTCAAAGAGGTCTTTTAAAGGGTTGTGGGGTGTAGGTGTAAGATAACATTAACGGAAACATAAACGAATGGGATACATTTGGGTGGTGACTTTGGGCGAATTTGGAGTGGAAGGGTTAGCTAATTATTTGTACGAATACATGTTGGTTTGGTTGCTGATTCGTGGTATAGTACGTATATATAAAATAACACAAATGCAAATCTCAACCAAATGCCCTTAACCAAGGCAAAAGGTCAAAATCTACACCATAAGAGATTAAATGTAATGAATCAATAATAAAAACGATTCCGGAAGGTTCATTCCCGGGTCGTATGTCCCACGAGGCTTTTTGCAATTTGAAAGTAATCCTGGTTGATGAGAAATTGAATGATGGAGAATTGGGAAGAAATATTGATGGAAACACTGATATAATTACAACTAAAATTAATTAAATAAAACCTAATTTAATCTACGGGAAACAGAATTAGTTATAGGGAAATCCTAAATACTAAAAATTAAGAAAATAAATGCTAAATTAAATTAAAAATCAAAATTAAATTCTAATTAAGTTAATTTGAAAAATAAAGAAAACTAGAACTAAAACGGAGGTCGTTTGAATGCTAAACGAAAAGAAACGGTAAAACGCACCCGGTAAAACGGGTCTAAAACTGAAATTTAAGAAAAATTAAGTCTATACTAAATTTTATATTTTTCCTAGACACTAAATGACAAAAGAAAATTTTATAAAAAAGAAAAATATTTTTTTATTAATTTTTGGATTTTTTATGAATTTTCTAAGATTTAATTAATTAACAAAAATAAACTTTTTCTAAAAATTAACACTAAAATTTTTCTTTTATTTTTCAAAAATACTAGATTTAAAATGAAAATTAATGCAAAAAGAATTTTAATTTTTCAACTATTTTTCTATTTTTTATGATTTTTATAAGAAAAAGTAATAACTAAAATCTATTTAAATTTCTAGAAATATCAACTTTAATACAGAAAAATATGTAAAATGGTTTTTTTATAAACTATCAAGAGTGCAGAAACATTATGGAACAAAAAGCCCAATTCTATTGGCTAATTGAACCCCTAATTTGATTAATTAAAACTTAAGAAAACACTCATTAATATAAACTAAAAACAAAAATATTAACATTAATTTATTATTCTAGAAAAAACAGGGTGCAAACTTGTAAAGTGAAAGACAAGGGTGGGGTGGGTAAGTAGAAAACAATTTTACACTATAGTAGAAACGGGTACCCTTAGAATTTAAGAAAAGTTACAAAAAACAGACCTGCGATTCAGCTTATTTTGGCATATTAAAGTGCTTTTCAGACAAAACTTTAAAATACAAAGTGTATTGAACAAGCTTATTTTTTAAGACTTTAATAAAAGGCTATTCTAACTTATAACAAAGGAATAAGCTAGAATCTAGTCTCTTAATTATGTTACAGAAGTAGCTTCTTAACTGCTTTGAGACCTTTGGCTTGCTAACAAACTTATTTCTACTAAACTTCAAATCTAAAGAGCTAGATGAAAATGTTATGTATATAATGACTGCCTGAAAAGAAATCGAGCTAAGTTTTAACAACAATTTAAGAATTGTGATTCAAAAAGAGAAACAATGAAAAACAGTCAAGCTCGTTGTTTGCTGATGTGTTGCAAAGGAAAAATTGCAGGATAATTTTTCAATGAGGACTTGTTTACAACTAAATTTTATAGGGAACCAACACTTGATTTAAAAAAACTTTGGACTCTAAAAAGCTATGGAACTCCTTAAGCCAAAAGTCCTCTACTAACTAAAATACCCTGGTGTAAAATCAAACCTTTTACACTCTATTGAAATTCTAAACTCTAACTTGCTAAAAAACCTTTTGTTAAAACTTTATAATATGGACTAAACTCAGCTATTTGTAAAGAATTTAGACATAATGCTTTGACTTTATAAGTCAAAAACAGTTTTTAAACCAAAAACACACCTTTTAGTGAAATTGCTGTAACTCATTCAGTGAGCTTAAAACTGATTTAACAAATGATTCAAATGGAAAACTTTTTTTATCTATACATTCTAAATTTAACCTACTTAAGCTGTTTAAACTGTAAAAGTATTAGCTTATTGGAGGATAACACGCACTTACATCTACTAGATTATACTTATATCAATGACAGTATTTAAGAAATGAAACCTAATTGATCTTAAACTAGAACAGCTTGAGGCAATTAACAACTACTTAACTACCTAAGCTATTTGAACAAGGAAAAACAAGAATATTGAAATAAGCTCAATGAATAAGCTATGTAAATGCTAAGAGGAAATTTAGAAAAAGTAAACCTGAATTATTGGAGTCTCAGCACTAGAGCCACTCTTGTAGAGTGAGTGGCTCAAAAACAAACACCTAATGGCTCCTAGCCTCTAAACCTTAATAAGCTAACATCTCACCGTATTTCTCCACTTGTGCTTGAAGATGTCTCAAATTCTTAGTGATCATACTTTTCTGAGTATAATGATTAGAATGATGAAAATGACTGTGCTTAAACAAAGTTTGACTACAATTGAGCTTTTTAAAAGCAATAAGCTCAAAAGAGCTTATTTAGAGCTTATTTGATTAATTTTGACTTATACTTAAAAACAAATGATGAAGTAAACATGTAAAACTTGTCTGAATTAATAACTGCTTGAAAGAAATACTGAATTTAAATTACACTAAAAAAAACATAGTAAAGTGGTGTGTGTTCTTCGGGTTGGTCTTTCTTCTTTTATAGCAGCTCAAAGCCTTTCTGGCTCATGGGATGAGCTTGTTGTGAGTGTGCAATGCTTCAAAGCAATCCTAGCCCTTTGTTTGGCCTTGTATTCATCTCTGCCGATTGTTGGTGTTATCGGGTTTGAGTGATCTTTGCAGTCGGCGAAGGGTTGAGTGGGAAGGTGAGGGATTAGCTGTTAGATGTGGTTACTTGGGAGGTGGTTTGGACTGAAAACAGTGGGAATGGTGGTATAAGGTTGGAGGGTAAGTGGGTTTCGAGTTAACCGTTATGGTTCAAGGGGTTTTAAAAGAGAAGTATGGGGAAGAGGCAAAAACAGTCTACCATCATTTATTCATCTTGCTCATTTTATTCGAGCCCAAAATTCATTTATAATGATGTTGGGAAAGTTGCACATTTAGGTCCCCTGTGGTTTTTATAAAAAAGGATTGTGGGCTTTTGTTGGGCTTGGGTTTTGTATTGGGCCCAATTGAGTGTGTCTGGGCCCAATTGAGGTTTAGGCTTATGTTATTGGGCTTTTTAAGGCCCAAATAAGGTACATGGTTTGGTTATTGTGTGTTACTACTGGCGGAGTTGCTGAGATTGGCTGTAACTGGCTAGGCATTGGGCATTTCAACGTCTGCTCAGTCTTTGTCAAATGCACAAAAATGGCTGTTGTAATGATTGGAGGCCCATTTGGTCTTCACAGTCTTCATAAATATACTATTGGGCTTTCCCGGCCCATCAGATGGGTTAAGATTGATCCAATAGTATTCTTCAGTTAGGCTCCGGTTTGACTGCTGATTCTTCAGTATTGACTCTGACTTTTGGCTTTTTTTGGACTTTGGCTTGATTTTGCACAGTTCTTTTCCATTCCTGATGCTCAGTTTTGTCATTTTGGACTGGAGTTTTCTGTCCTTTTTGGAATGATATCACCTCCTGCACAATATCAAAATGCAAAAACAAAACATAATTTGGCTGTTTTTTGTCTTTTTTGGTCATATTTAAGCTCGTTTTCTAGAGTAAAGATATGTGTAATTAAGCACTTAATTAAATCCCCCAAACTAAGGTATTGTGTGTCCTCACGCAATGTTATGAGTAAACATGTAAGCCCGTTTTACATTTTTTTGAATTTACACTAACTACAAAACTAATATTTTGGATTTTCTCATTTTTTTAACAAGTTTGATTTCTTTATTTATTAATACTGGGATCATAGACATGACGAAGCGTCAGTAGAGTGATCTACGGTATGTCTGAGGATAATTTCATCGTCTCGTTTATTCACAAGTTACAAGTAAGCAATTATACAAGATCATTGTCGATATAAGTTTAGTTGTTCAAGCCCCATAACTTTTGAATTGTGAATTTCAACCCCAACATGGATATACGATTGAATGTGTGTATCATTTTTATTTAAAACCATTGGCCAACTTATTTTCATTAGTCATAATTCAAAATGAATCATGACTCAAAGCAACAACTTATTAAAGACTTCGTAAACTTGATTCGAGATTTCAAAATTTAGGGAACTTTTGCAACTTATTCAAACATTTAATCATAGTTCTTTTAAAGCTTAGGAATGAGTTTGCTTAGTTTGAACCCCTACCTCGTGTGGTTAACGGAGTAGGATATCACGGACCAACGACGATGTTCTTTAGTTTGAAACCACCCCGTTGCTAGCGTAGCGGGAAATCCATCAAACACTTATTCCTATATGGACTAAGATTGGTGTCTTAGTTTGACCTCACCTAGGACCTTTCTTCCAAGTGAGATATCAACGACACACAAATCCCTAGAAGTAAAGAGTCATAGTTTTGAACCCACCACTCGTGCCAGCGAGTGGGATATCACGACACCATCTTTTACTTGCTCTCATAATATACATGCTATGCTTCATTCGGCAAAATTCTACATTCATGCATTTTTGCATTCACATTTCATTCATGCGTCTTTGGATTTATCTTTTAAATTTACTAACACAAATCTCGCTTTGAAAAACTCAGTTACAAATTTGAAGCTTTTTTCCTGAAAAACATCGATTTGACTAGTGAATTAATTTGAGTACGTATGATTAGGTGGATTAGAAATTCAGGGAGAGAAAACCCACAAGTTACTCGTATAGTTGTAGAAGAATCTTGCTTAGCACTAAACTTATATTTAACTCTATCATTTTCTCGTTTCTTCACATTATTACAAATTCAAAGCTATAGAGAGAATTCGTTGAAAGCTTGGCTAAAGGAACTAGCTAGGGCTCAACACGCCCGATCAAATCAAAAATTATTCTTATTCTACCCAAAAGAAAAGCAAAACTGCGACAAAACACTTATTATATTTTTGAAAAATTTTCAATTTTTTTATTTTTTTGGTATTTTGGTGGTGGTAAAACAGGGTTTTACGTGGTAACAATGCTGCATGCAACAAGTCAAATCGAAGATACCCCCCCCCCAAACTATGAACTATACATCTCCGCGATGTTTGAAGGGTATACATTAATATAAGGGGCCATTTATGAAGGTATGCCAAAAGATAAAACGTTAGTCGATATGATTAGGTAATTAATTGGCATTCCAATGGAAGTGAAGAGTTGAAACTCTTGATGAATGACAAAACTGAGAGTCTTCACAATCCGGGCAATCCTGGACAATAACAACAACATGGAAACACGGGTAATGGAAAAGATAAGCTATTTTACACAACAACACAAAACATTATTTAAACACTAATATACTAATACTTTGCTAAGCTATGATAAGCATGGGGTGCCTCCCACGAAGCGCTTGTTTAGGGTCGGCGATGCTTGACCCATCACAAGGATCTTTTGGATCCTTGAGGGGAAACAAGTGGAAATTAAAATTCAATCATCGGAATTTATTCACAGTGCTCATGATAAGTATTGAAATTTCATGAAAGTTCCACTCCGATGAGATACATCCGGCTTAGAAGAATGATACTTTTGAAATGCCGGGATCAAATATGGTGTCTTCATCCCCACAGGAGAGAAGATAAGGTGGAATAACGGGAATGAAAAGAAATGGGAGAAAGATCCATACAACATAAGCGAAAATGGATTCACTAGAAGGTATGAAATCTAACTCAAGGGTGGGCAAAACATTAAGCACATGAACTCTTGGTTCTCTTTTTTGGAAAATATTTCCCACCACATCCATGTGATTGAAATTGCCCCAGTTCGGGCCTCATCCTTAAAGAAAACAATATTACTCTGGTGGAGATATGATTTGATGCGAGTTCGATCGGCGAAATTCTCCTTCATGAAAATCACTCCTATTGGAAGGTGGATATGTAATGATCGAAAGATCAAAGATGAACGAATCATATTTAGAAAAAGAAGAATCAGAATAAGTAGTGGTACTGCCACTACTCTTCTCTTTAAAATGATCGTTATCAATGTAGAAAGCTTTATAATCTGGATCCCGATAACTCAGAAATGATTAGTGGGACTGGCCATACTAATCTCTTCCAAATTAAAGCAGGAAAGTTTCCGATTCGGCAACGAATTATTCAACAGGTGTTAGTCTCCTCCTAAGAAAAGTTAGGGAAATGTGGCAGGTAGACTTGGTCACACAACGGAGATGACGGGATTATCTTTTAATGCTTTGATTTTAGCAACAAGACGATTGACATTCAACAATTTTTCACGAAGGGTATCGTCTTTGATTAAAAGAATGTCATCCTCAATCCTTCCAACTTCTGGAATAACAATCTCCATCACCTTCGAGCTAACTGGCTCAGAATTGGGAAGGTGTTGCATCAACATACCTCGACATCGTTAACTAGAGAAGGAATCTTCAATCATGAGGATAGTAGAATCACGTCTAGATCAGAGAAATCCTCAGATTGATCTTTTGAATGCTCAAGAGGAAGTGAATTGTCATGAACTGAGGACAATCACACACTTTGGGAACACCTTTGGACTCACTTGGGATTGGGACAAGGATTTCAACACTAGACTTTATGAATTCGTCTGATTCCGTTGCCGAAATTGTGTCAAGATGCTCATTCTCCATAATTAGAGAGTTTACGGGCTCCTCGGTTGATAAAACGGGTGTGATTGCAATGGTATAGTCATTGTCATCATCATCATCACAAATGGGAATCTTCCAATAGCGCTCTTTAGGCGCTTGCTTTCTGCAATTCGCTTCCTCTTCTTCTTCTTTTATAGCTTTGAGGCCAAAAAAATCAAATCATGCAAGGTTGTCATTTGAGTATTTAGATGCTTACATCCAGATTTGAATTGCTCATTTTGAGAATTGAAAAACTCATTTTGAGAATTTAAGATCTGATGATAGACGGTATATTGCGGAGGTTGAAATTGGTCAAAACCGAAAGAATTAGAATCATACGCAAGGATTTTGCTATGATACTTAGTCTTCATACATTTGTTGACACTGATAAAGTTCATTGAGGACCTCCACAATAGTTACAACAAAGGAATTGTTGTGAAGACTTTGAGGTTTTGTGAGAAATAAAGTCTTGATTGTACACACAGTTCGTATTGGATAAAACGGAACTTGGGATCGTGAACCTAATCGTAGCCATAATGAGCATTTTTTTCTCCAAATTCTCATAAGAATGGTGGGGGTTGTGGAGATGGGTTTGAATAATTGGAGTGTTATTTGTATGAGTACGGAGTTAAACATTTGTGTTTCACTTCGAATCTTACAATAAAACATACCCATATATTTCATTTGCAACCACTTTTTTGGATTGGCCTAAATTTTTGGTATTTGCACAATTTTTCGAGCTGGTGGGATTCTTTATCAACAGTTTGGTTTGGTTGGACCGGATTAGAGGATATATCGGAGTTTTCGGTGGCCATATTTATAAACCAATTTGAAGCACCTCTCACTCATGATCTTACAGTGCATCGTTGACAAAAGATGTCATCTACGATATCACCATCAACTCTGTACAACAACTTTTGGTCGCTTAGTGAGATTTTTGTGAGGAATTGTACACTGGGGTCTTGTTTGATCAACGAATGGTCTCTCGCAGGAGCATTAAACAAACGTTGAATTGTCATTGGATGACTCTGGATAAGTATTTTGGAATACTTTTTTGAAACTGCTTTTCTCCAATATCTTTCGTGTCTAGGGTCACATTCTAGTCAATTAAGGACCATGACCAGGTTCTCCACAATCGAAACTAAATTTTTATAATTTAATGTGTTTGTTGTGACGAATTCGCATTGGAACTAGAATCTTGTGTTTGGTTTCTCTTTTGAACAACAAAAGGCTGAAGTGTGCAATTTTCACAAGCCCGGACATGCTTTATCGCTTTAAGGCGTTAATCGAATGATGTAATAAGAAATTAAATAGATTGAGGGATTAAGGAAAGAATTAAACTGATCGAAGAAAAAGAAGATTAATTTCTTGGATTTTTTCGAATTTTATTAACAAACATATTTACAATTGGACAAAATCAGATAGGACACTTAAAATGATAATAAATCTTTCTTCACGGTAGCTATCAGAATGAAAAAGCACAGGTGAGCGGAGGAATAGGAATAGCTGCGAAGCTTATTTCTCCTTTCGGGTCGTAGGTTCTAGGAACCAACCTCCATATTACAACATTTTTAGTTTGTTAACATCAAATCGAGGTGAGCCGTATATCGTAAGTGAACAGAAAGGCAAGTTTTTAAATTCTTTTGGTTCGATTAGGCGAAAATCAGTAGTTCACCGGAACTTATTATGATAATACCTCAGTGGAGAATATTATATTTTGGTATTTTACCAATTAGTGAATTTTAAATTTTTATGGACAATTTTTTATATTTTTGATTTTTTTTTTTTAATTTTTATATGATATGTACTAATAAAAAGAAAAGAAAAATATTTTTGTGTTTTTATATGATATATTTAATTATTAAGGCAAGTTCAGATCAAAGTGGATAAAAATCGTAGCAAATGGCCTCCCGGCAACGGTGCCAAAAATTGATTCGTGGTATAGTACGTATATATAAAATAACACAAATGCAAATCTCAACCAAATGCCCTTAACCAAGGCAAAAGGTCAAAATTTACACAAAGAGATTAAATATTATAAGACATCCATATAAATGATTCCGGACGTGTTATTCCCGGTGTAATGTCCAACGATTGGCTGCAATGAAAAGTAATTGGATTGATGAGAATTGATGAATGGAGAATATATCGATGGAAACTTCGATATAATTACATACGAAAAATTAAATTATAATAAAACCTAATTTATCTACGGGAACAAATTAGTTATAGGACATCTAAAAAATAAAAATTAAGAAAATAAATGCTAAATTAAATTAAAATCAAATTAAATTCTAATTAAAGTTAATTTGAAAAAATAAAGAACACTAGAACTAAAAGGAGGGTCGTTTTGAATGCTAACCGAAAAGAAACGGTAAAACGACACCCGGTTAAAAGGGTCTAAATGAAATTTAGAAAAAATTAAGTCTATACTAAATTTTATATTTTCCTAGGACATAAATGACAAAAAGAAAATTTTATAAAAAAGACCAAAAATATTTTTTTATTAATTTTTGGATTTTTTATGAATTTTTCTAGATTTTAATTAATTACAAAAATAACTTTTTCTAAAAATTATCACTAAAATTTTTCTTTTATTTTTCAAATCTAGGATTTAAAAATGAAAAATTAATGCAAATAGAATTTATTTTTTCCAACTATTTTTCTATTTTTATGGAATTTTTATAAGAAAAAAGTAAAACTAAAAATTATTTAAAATTTCTTGAAAATACAACTTCCTTAATAAAGGAAAAATATAGAAAAAAATGGTTTTTATAAACTACAAAGGTGCAGAAAAATTTATGGAACAAAAAGCCCCAATTGCTATTGGCTATGGACCATAATTTGCTTAATTAAAACTTAAGAACCCTAATAATAAAACTATAAACAAAAAATATTAACCTTAATGTTATTCTAGAAAAAAACTGGGTTATTAATTGCAATAACTTAGGTAAAGTGAAAGGACAAGGGAGGCGGCGGTAAGTAGAACAATTTTACACTATAAAGAAGAATAAGGCGGTACCTAGACTTTGAGAAAAATACCAAATAGACCCCGCGATTGTGGCTTATTTTGCTTATTGAAAAAGTGCTTTTCAGAAAAATCTTAAAACTACAAAGTTATAGACTAGCTTATTCCTAACAACATTAACAAAGGCAATTCTAACTTTTAACAAAGGAATAAGCTAGAAATCTAGTCTCTTAATTCTGTTTACAGAAAGTAAGCTTCTTAACTAGCTTTTGAGACTTTGGCTTGTAACAAACTTATTACTACATGAAACTCAAATCTAAAAGAAGCTAGATGAAAAATGTTATGTATACTAATGACTTCTGAAAAGAAATGAGCTAAGTTTTAACAACAATTTTAAGAAAATTGAGATTAAAAAGATGAACAGCAACAACAGTCAAAGCTGTTGTTGCTGATGTAGTTGGCAAAGGAAAAATTGCAGGATAATTCTTTCAATGAGGACTTGTTTACCAACTAATTATATGTAACAACACTTGCTTTAAAAAAAACTTTGGACTCTAAAAAGCTATGGAACTCCTTAAGCCAAAAGTCCTCTACTAACTAAAATACCCTGGTGTAAAATCAAACCTTTTACACTCTAATCTTTGAAATTCTAAACTCTAACTTCTAAAACCTTTGTAAAACTTTATAATATGACTAAACTCAGCTATGTAAAGAATTTAGACATAATGCTTTTGACTTTAAAAGTCAAAAACAGTTTAAACCAAACACACCTTTAAGTGAAAATGCTTAAACTATAGTGAGCTTAAAACTGATTTAACAACTAATTCAACTGAAACTTTTTATCTACACATTCTAAATTTAACCTACTTAAGCTGTTTAAACTGTAAAAGTATTAGCTTATTAGGAGGAAACAAGCACTTACTCTACTAGCTTATACTAATAACAATGACAGAATTTAAGGAAATGAAACCTAATTGATCTAAACTAGAACAGCTTGAGGCAATTTAAAAACTCTTAACTACCTAAGCTATTTGAACAAGGAAAAACAAGAATATTGAAATAAGCTCAATGAATAAGCTATGTAAATGCTAAGAGGAAATTTAGAAAAAGTAAACCTGAATTGTTGGAGTCTCAGCACTAGAGCCACTCTTGTAGAGTGAGTGGCTCAAAAACAAACACCTAATGGCTCCTAGCCTCTAAACCTTAATAAGCTAAATCTTAGCTTATTTCTCCCTTGTTGCTTGAAAATGACCTCAAATTCTTAAGTGATCATACTTTTTGATTATAAATGATTAGAATGATGAAATGAGTGCTTAAAAACAAAGTTTGACTACAATTGAGCTTTTTAAAAGCAATAAGCTCAAACGAGCTTATTTAGAGCTTATTTGATTAAATTCGACTTATACTTAAAAACAAATGATGAAGTAACATGTAACTTAGTTGAATTACATTAAAATGCTTGAAAGAAATACTGAATTTAAATTACACTAAAAAAAACATAGTAAAGTGTTGTTTGACTTCGGCTTGGTCTTGGCTCTTTTATACAAGCTCTCAGCCTTCTTGGCTCATGGGATAAGCTGGTTGTGAGTGTGCAAAGTAATCCAAGCAATCCTAACCCTCCATATGCCTTGTATCATTTTCAGCCATGGATGGGGTTCGTTGGGTTGAGTGATTGTGCCAGGGAAAGGGTTATAGGGTTGATGGGTTGTGGGGAAGGGTGAGAGTGAGCTGTGGGTAGTACTTGGGAGGTATTGGGAGGTGGGAAGTGGTGAGGGGTGAGCTGGGAGTGTACTAGGGAGGTGGTATTGCAAGTGAAACCGTGGGAAAGGGGAGTTTAGGATTTGGCGGTAAATGGGGAAGGGTACGTTATGGTTGCAGGTTTAAAAGGAAAGTATGGGGAAGAGGCAAGAGTGCCCCCCATACTTTCTTTTTCTTTTCATTTCTATTAAGGCCCGAATTTCAGTTATAAACAAGTTTAGAAAGTGACACTATGGGCCCTTGTGGTTTTATAAAAAAGGATTAAAGAGAGTTTTGGACTATTGCAAAACTGGTCCCTGCTGTTTTATGACTAAAAGGGTAAAAGGAGGTTTTGGCAAATTGCAAAACCAGCCCTTGTGTTTTATTTTTCTATTTTTCTTTTTAAAACAACTTTTAAACTTGGCATTTTTGGCCCTTGTGTTTTATAAAAAAGGTGTTTTGGGCTTGGGTTTGTATAACAATTGAGTTTGGGTTTGGGCCCAATAAGGGTTTTTTTTTTGAGGTGGGTTATTTGGCTTTTTTCAAGCCAATAAGGTTATGAAGAGGGTTTTGTGTGTACAATGGCTGAGAATTGGCTTGTAACTGGGCTAGGATTGGGCCTTCAAAGTTCCTCACATTCTTGTCAAATGCACACAAATGGGCTGTTGAAATTTGATTGAGGGCCCATTTGGTCTTCACATCTTCATAGTTATACAATTGGGCTTCCGGCCCATCAATGGGGTTCAGAGATTGCATCCAAATAGTATTCATCAATAATGACTCTGACTTTGAGACATTTTGGACTTTGGCCTTGATTTTGCACAGTCTTTTCCCAATCCATGCTCAGTTTGTCATTTTTGGCTTGGTTTCTGGCTTTTTGTTTGATATCCCACTTCCTGCACAATACAAATGCAAAACGAAAATATATTTCGGCAGTTTTTGTCTGTTTTTGTCATTTAAAGCTCGTTTTTAGAGGTACAAGATATTGTAATTAAGCACGTTATCAAATCCCCCAAACTACGGTATTGTGTGTCCTCACGCAATGTATGAAGTAAACATTTAAGCCCCATTTCACCATTTTCTGAATTTACACTAAACTAAACTAATATTTTGTGATTTTCCATTTTTTAACAAGTTGACATTCGTTAATTATTAATACTGGGTATCATAGAATGAGAAGCGTCCGTAGAGTGATCTACGGATGACCTGACTGATAATTTCATCGTCCTCGATTTTTCACAAGTTCCATCTAAGCAATTAAGACAAGACATTGTCGATATAAGTTTATATATAAGCCCTCAATACTTATGACTTGTGAATTTTTCAACTCCCAACATGGATATACGATTGAATGTGTGTACTCATTTTAATTTAACCAATAACCAACTTATTTTCATAGTACATCCAGTCATTAATGAATCAATACACTTAAAGCAACAACTTAATTAAGACTTTCGTAACTTGATTCGAATTTAACCTTTAGAACTTTTTGCAACATTTTTCAACATCTCATCATAAGTTTCTTTAATGCTTAGGATGACGTTGCTTATTTTGAACCCCTACCTCGTGGTTAACGTAGTAAGATATCCAACCACGACCGGTGTTCTATTTTGAAAACCCACCTGTATGCTACTCAGCGTATGGAAATTCACATCAACACCTTATTCCTAATATGGCTAAAGATGTGTCTTAGTTTGAACCCTCACCTAGACCTTTCTTCTAAGTGAGATATCACGACACACCAAATCCTAGAAGTAAAGACGTCTTAGTTTGAACCCCCACCTCGTTGTTAGCGGAGTGGGATATCACGACACATCTTTTACTTGCTCCATAATATCAACTACCATTCTTCCATTGGCAAAAATTTCAATATTCATGGCATTTTGCAATTCACAATTCATTCATGCTTCATTGGGCCTATATCTATTAAAATCACTATAAAACACGCTTATGAAAAACTCAAGTATACAAATTTGAGCAATTTCTGAAAACATCGCCTTGTGACTTAGATTGTTGAATTAAATTGAGTACGTATGATTAGGATGGATTAGAAATTCACGATGAGAAAACCCTAAGTTACTCGTATAAGTTTTTAGAAGAATCTGCTTGTCGACATAAACTTATATTTAAACTATATCATTTCCTCGTTCTTCACATTTTTTAAAATTCAAAGCTATAGAATCGTGAAAGCTTGTGCCTAAAGGAACTAGCAAGGGCTCCACACGCCCGATCGAGTCAAAAATAATTCTTATTCTAACCCTAAAGAAAACGCAAACTGTGACAAAACACTTATAATCTTTTTGAAAAATTTTTCAATTTATTCATCTTTTTTGGGAAATATTGGTGTTAAAAACGGGTTCACGAGTAAAATTGCTGCAGCAACAATCAAATCGAAGATACCCCCCAAACTAGAACTAAACCTCGTCCTCGATGTTTTAAGTGTACTCACCCCTAATCTAAGGCCGTCTATGATGTTAAGCCCAAATAGATAAAACGTTAGTAACAAGAATTAGGATAAGTCGGATTCCCAAATGAAGCGAAGATGTGAAACTCTTGAATGAATGACAAAGACTGAGGTAGTCTTCACAAATCCGGGCAATCCTGACAATAAACAATAACAACAACATGGAAAAACACGGTAATGGAACAGAATAAGCTATTTACACAACAACAAACACTTATTTAACACTACATACTACTACTACACATAAGCTATGATAACATTGGGGTTCCCCCACGAAGCGCTTGTTTAGGGTCGCGATGCTTGACCCATCACAAGGATTTAATGGATCTTGATAACAAGTGGAAATCAAAATCACCCCATCGGACTTCATTCAAGTGACCTACGATAAGTATGAGAATTTCATGAAAGTTCCACTCTTTTTGAGATACATCCGGTTAGAAGAAGATCACTATTAGAGATGCCAGGATCAAATATGGTTGTCTTCATCCCCACAGGGAGAGAAGATAAGGAGGAATAACGGGAAATGAAACGAAATTGTAGAAAGATCCTTACACATAAGCGAAAAGGGATTTCACTAGAAGGATGATGAAATCTACCTCAAGGGTGGGCAAAACATTAAGTCACATGACTCTTGGTTCTCGTTGTTTGAAAATATTTCCCACCACATCCATTGTGAAATTCCCAGCTCGGGCTCATCCCTTAAAGAACACAATCCATACTCTGTTGAGATATGATTTGAGCGAGTTTCATCGGCGAACTCCTCAGATAAAACACACTCCTATCGCGCATGGATTAAAGCTGATCATATCGAAAGATCAAGATAAACAATCATATGAGAAAAATCGACATGAGTAGTGGTACTGCCACTACTCTTCTCTTAAAATGATCGTTACAATGTAGAAAACTTTATAATCAGGAAGAGATAACTCTATAATGAGTAGTGGGACTTAGCCACACTATCTCTTCTAGATTAAAATCTGAAAGTTTCCGATTCCAGGCAAAGAATAATCAAAGGTGTTAGTCCCCTCCAAGAAAAGTTTAGGAAAATGGAGGTAGACCTGGTCACAACACGAAGATGGAACGGGATTATCTTTTGAATGCTTTGATTTTCGCAACTAGACGATTGACATCAACAATTTTTCTCGAAGGGTATAGTTCTTTGATTAAAAAAATGTCATCCTCAATCCTTCCACTTCTGAATAACAAACTCCATCACCTCTCGAGCTAACTGGCTCGAAATGGGAGGTGATGCCCTCAACGATACCGACATCGTTACTAGAGAAGGAATCATCATCAGATCGAAGTAGAATCAAACGTTAGAATCAGAGAAATCCTCAATTGATCTTTTGAAATGTCAAGATGCGGCTAATTGTCCATAAAAGGTCTAACATCACACACTTTGGAACACCTTTTGGACTCACTGGGATTGTAACAAGGATTTTCAACATCTAGACTTTATGAATTTCGTCCGATGCCGTTGCCGAAGAATTGTGTCAAGATGCTCATTCTCCATAATTAGAGAGTTTACGGGCTTTCCCCCCCCCCGCCCGTTGATAAAACGGGTGTGATTGCAGTGGTACTAGTCATTGTCAATCATCATCATCACAAAAGGGAAATCTTCCAAAGCGCTCTTTAGCCGCTTGCTTCTTGCTGCAATTCGCTTCCGACTCTTCTTCTTTCCCTTTGCATAGCATGGACAATCAAATATGCAGGTTTGTTATTTGGAGTATTGTAGATGCTCAAATCCAGAATGGAGTTGCTTATTAGTGAGAATGGCCAAAAACTCACATGAGAATTTATGATCTGATGATAGACGGTATATTGCGGAGGTTGGAATTGGTCAAAACCGAAAGAATTAGAATCATAGCACGGATTTTGCTCATGATAACAGTCTTCATTCATTGGTTGACACTGAAAAGTTCTCATGAGACTCACAATAGGTTTACACCAAAGGAAATTGTTGTTGAAGACATTGAAGGATTTTGTGAAAATTAAAGTCGTGATTGTGACCACAAGTTCCATTGTGGATAAACGAACTTGGGGTGAACAACGTAATGCGCCATAAATGAACATTGTTTCCAAAATCTCATAAGAAAGAGTCGGGGGTTGTGAAGATGGGTTTTGAATATTCGGGAGTGTTATTAGATGAGTATGTGGTTAAAACATTTGGTGTTTCACTCTGAATCTTACAATAAAAACAAACTCCATCATATTCATTGCAACCGCATTTTTGGCATTGACCAAAAATTTTTGGTATTTGCACACTTTTTCGAGCTTGTGGGATCTTCTACAACAGGTTTGTTTTGGTTTGGTTCCGGATTAGAGATAAAGCGGAGTTTTCGGTAGACAATTATACCAATTATGGAGCACACACTCCCACAAGACTTACAGAGTGCATTGTTTGACAAAAGATGCCATCTAACGAAAACACCAACACTCGCAACAAACACTGTTGGACGAATTAGTTGGAGAATTATTGTGAGGAAGTTGCGACACTGGGGTCTTGTAAGACAACTGAATGGCTCTCGAGGATCATTAGACAACGTTGGAAATTTGACATTGGATGACTTGGAGTATTTTGAAACTATTGGAAAAGCTTTACTCCAATATCTTTCGTGACAATCCACATTCTATACAATTGAAGACATGCAACAGGTCCCACCATCGAAACAAATCTTTCAATCTTAATTGTTGTTGTGAGATGATCGGCATTGGAACAAGAATCTTGTTTTTAGAGTTTTTCTCTTTGAACAACAAACGCTGAAGGTGCTGCAAATTTCCACAAGCCAGAACAAGCTTTAAATCGCTTTAAGGCGACAATCGAATGATGTCTTAAGAATAACATATATAGAGGGATAAGAACGATTAACGGTACAAGAAAAAAAGATTATTTTTGGTTATTTCCGAATTTATTCACAACATATTTTCACAATTGGCACAAAAACAGATCGACAGACTAAAAGCCTGAAAAACAATCTTACTTCACGGTAGCTCTCAAATGAAAACGCACATTTGAGACTGTTAAGGAAAGGAAAGTCGCGAAGCCTTATTACTCCTTTACGATGTAGTTCCTAGGAACAACCTCCTTATACCCCCTTTAGATGAGTTAATCAAATGAGGTTGAGCCGTATATCGTATTATATTATGCTTCGATTGGGAACTCAGTAGTTCACGCAAACCTTATTATATAATACCCAGTGGATAATATAGATTTTTTTGGTATTTTACCAATTTAGTGATTTTAATTTTATGGACAAAATTATTATATTTTGATTTTTTTTTTTTTTGATTTTTTTATTTATATGATATGTTTAATAAAAAAAAAAAAAATTTGTTGTTTTTTTTTTTTTTTTTAATATGAATATACTAACAATAAGACAATTCAGATTAAAGTCGGATAACAACGTAGCAAATCTCCCCTGCAAACGGCGCCAAAAATTATTTCGCAAATATTAATATAAAATACAGGCAAAACAAACTCTTCACCCTTGACAAAGGTAAAAAGTCAAGACCTACTTAGAAATAAAATACACAAGTAAGAATCAATGATAAAAAGATTCCGGAAGAGATATTCCCGGGTCGTATGTCCCAACGAGGCTGCAATTGAAAATAATCCTGGTTTGATGAGAAATTGAATGATGGAGAATATATGATGGAAACACTGATATAATTACAACTAAAATTAATTAAATAAAACCTAATTTAGTCTTACGGGACACAGTATAGGGAAATGGGGGATCTTGAAAAACTACGGGAAACAAAATTAGTTATAGGGAAATCCTAAAATTAAATCTATACTAAAATACGGGGAACAGAATCAGGTATCGGGAAACCTAAATACTAAAAATTAAGAAAATAAATGCTAAATTAAATTAAAAATCAAAATTAAATCCTAATTAAGTTAATTTGAAAAATAAAGAAAACTAGAACTAAAACAGTCGTTGAATGTAAAAACAAAAGAAACGGTAAAACGCACCGGATGAAAAACGGGTCTAAGACTGAGAATTTAAGAAAATTAAAACCTATACTAAATTTAATATTTTTCCTAACACTAAAATTACTAAAGAAAATTTTATAAATAAAAAAAATATTTTTTATTAATTTTTTGGATATTTTATGAATTTTTCTAAGATTTAATTAATTAACAAAAATAAACTTTTTCTAAAAATTAACACTAAAATCTTTCTTTATTTTTCAAAATACTAGTATTTAAAATGAAAGAAGTTAATTAGCAAAAAGAATTTAAATTTTTCAACTATTTTCTATTTTTTATGATTTTTAAAGAAAAAGTAATAATCTAACAATCTACTTATAATTTCCTAGAAAATACAAATTTAACTGGAAAAATAGGAAAAATAGTTTTTATAAACTACAAAGGTGCATAAAAATTATGGAACAAAAAGCCCCAAATTTCTATTAACAAATTGAATCCCTAATTTGCTTAATTAAAAATTATAACCCTAAAATAAAAACTAAACTAAAATATTAACTTAATTAAATTATTCTAGAAAATACAGGTGCAAACTTGGTAAAGTGAAAGACAAGGGTAGGCCGGGGTAACTTGGGAATATATACACTAAGAGAAACGGGTAACCCTAGGGACCTTTAATAAAAGTACCAACTAACCCTACGATTTCAGCTTATTTTGGCTATTAAAAATGTGCTTTTCAGACAAACTAAAACTACAACTTAACATGAGTTAATCCTAACAACTATAACAAAGACACTTTATACTTTTAACAACACATAAGCTACGAAAAAAATAGCAAAAATGTTTCCTGTCACAGAAACTTATGGTTTTTTAGCTTTTTAGATTTTGGCTTATTATGAGCTTATTATTTGATGAAAATGAAAACTAACAGATGCTTATTAAGACTTAAGATGTATACTAGAGGTTTTTAAACTAAAATTAACCTAGAGTTAATAAAACTAGAAAGAAAATTAAGATGAAAAGTGCAAAGTTTTTATGAACTGTTTTTTTTTGCTTTTTACTTATAAGCTAACAAGCTTATTTCTAAACCTTTTAAGCTGAAATTTTGTGAATAAGCTGACCTAGCTTACTCTAATTAACCTAGCTAAAAGGATTTCCACAATTTATCAACTAGAGATAAAAAAATCAAAAGGTGTATTAAGCAACAGCAGTTTGCACTGCTGCTACTTGCTGATGCAGTTGGCATGCTGATGCATTTGGCATTGGTATCCAATGCAGGCTAAGCTTCTAGCTGAAAACTCATGAACTCAAGTGATACTAGAAACTTACATTATACAATTTTAAACACTCTTATACTAAAAATCACTTAAGCTTCAAATTTTGCTTAAAACCAAAACTGTCCTGGTGCAAAGTAAGAAATTTTAAGTCCTAAACTTTGTAAATCAATTCACTAACTCCTAAAAACTGTTTTAAACTTGATATTAAAGCCTAACTCAACTTAATGAAAAGTTTTGATAGAGTGTAGTTGACTTTAAGAGTCAACTAACTCTAAAATCCAATCACACGCCTTAACTTGGCTGTCAAACTTAACTTTGCCCTTAATTCTTTCTTAAAGCTTAAAACTTTCAACTCACTTTATGATCTCACACATAACTAAATTTAACCTACTTCAGCTGTACTTAAACTTTAAAAGTATAGCTTTATTAGAGAAGGAAACAGCACTTACTCCTACTACTTTATTCTTCTCCTTGTTGCTTGAAATGACCTCAAACTCTCTACAAGTGATCATACTTTTTATTATATAATGATTATAAGACTGAGAAATGAGTGCTAAAAACAAGTTTTGACTACAATTGAACCCTTTGAGATCAAAAGCCACACTAGCTATTAGAGCTTATTGAATCAAAAACGTATTATACTTAAAAACAAATGATGAAATAACATGTAAACTTAGTTGAATTACATTAAAAATGCTTGAAAGAAATACTGAATTTAAATTACACTAAAAAAACATAGTAAAGTGGTGTGTGTTGACTTCGGCTTGGTCTTGGCTCTTTTATAGAAGTCTTCAAAGACTTCTAGCTCTTGGATGTGTTTCATTCGTGAGAGTATAAATGCAATCCTGAGCAATCCAAACCCTCCATATGCCTTTGTATCCATTTCAGCCATGGATTGTCGACTTTGGGTTGATGAATTCCAAGTGGGAAGGGTTATATATGGCAGGGTAAGGTGGGAAGTTGTATGGGTGAGCTGTGAGTGTAGACACTAGAGTGGGTTTGGAGTGAAAACAGGGTGAAAAGGGGTGGTATGTTTTGGCGCCAAGTGAGTTTTACAGTACATATAATATAACCCCCCCCCCCCCCTGGGGGGGGGAACCGGGGGGGGGGGGGGGGGGGGGGGCCCCCCACCCTGTTGCTGGTTCGTTTAAAGAAAAGAATGAAAAAGATGCAACAATAGTCCCTCAACTCTCTCTCTCTTTTCATTTCCTTTTTTAAGCTTTTTTAGTTATAATGAAGGTTTCAAGTTAAACACAATTGGTCCCTGTGGTTTATAAAGAAAATAGAATAAAAAGGTTTTGAAAATTGCAAAACTGGCCCTTGTGTTTGTATTTTTCTATTTTCTTTATAAAACAACTTTTAAAACTTGGCATTTTTGGCCCCTTTTCTTTATTTTTTCATTTTTAATTATAAAACAAGGTTTTAAAATTTACATTTTTGGTCCTTATGTTTTATAAAAAAGGATTGTGGGCTTTTGTTGGGCTTGGGTTTTGTGTTGGGCTTTTGGGCTTGTATTGGGCCCAATTGAGTGTGTCTGGGCCCAATAAGGTTTAGGTGGGTTTTGTGTGTACAATGGCTGAGATTGGCTGTAACTGGGCTAGGATTGGGCCTTCAAAGTCTTCACAGTCTTTGTCAATTGCACACAAATGGGCTGTTGAAATTGATTGAGGGCCCATTTGGTCTTCACAGTCTTCATAAATATACTATTGGGCTTTCCCGGCCCATCAGATGGGTTAAGATTGCATTCAATAGTATTCTTCAGTTCCGGCTCCGGTTTGACTGCTGATTCTTCTGTATTGACTCTGACTTTGGCATTTTTGGACTTTGGCCTTGATTTTGCACAGTCTTTTCCATTCCATGCTCAGTTTTGTCATTTTGGCTTGGTTTTCTGTCTTTTTGTTGATATCCACTTCCTGCACAATACAAATGCAAAACAAACATATATTTGGCAGTTTTTGTCTGTTTTTGGTCATTTAAGCTCGTTTTTAGAGGTAAAAGATATGTGTAATTAAGCACTTATCAGGGGGTTTTCTGCCTGAGAGACTGGCACGAGGTTTTTGATACTAGAGCAAATTAAAAGATAATTAACATACACAAGCAGATAATCAGAAGATGGAGAAGCGGTCAATCCTATTGCGAGGAAATCATATTAACCATATTTAATCAAATAAAATACAGGTTTGTTTATTAGTGCAATGATTGTCTTATTATTGTCGATATATCATCTTAGATTTAGGCGGGTATTTCTTAAAACCTAGCATGCTAATTCTTGTAACAATTAAACATATCCGCATAAAAAGCAATCGCATGCTTGATTATAATCTATCTTAGGTGATAAACAATGGTTGATCTTATTAGACACTAGTCATCGAGACTTTACTAAACTTACTATTAACGGCCTCTTTATTATACTATTAGTACCATTATCCGGGTCTTTACATAGAATTAGAACGTCATTTGTTGATCCCAGGTCACCTGCTAGTCCAACTTGTTCACTAAACCAATGGCAAAGATAGGTCATTATTTGTGATCCTATGATTCTAGATATTATTAACGCAGATATGGAGAGTTATCCCGGCTATAGTGACTATATATTTTGTAATTCTTAGAATCTAGTTGATATGATAGGTCACATACTTAAGCACCTAAGAGGTATAAATTGATAAACATAATCAACACACAACAAATAAGAATGCAATCGATATAAACAAACCAAACATTAATTTATCATAAACATGGCTAATACACAAGGGTATTAGCCAATAACCATTGTAACGAATACAAACATAATAATCGAACAACCAAGGTAAACTAACCGAGTTAAACGAATGATACAAAAAATCGAACGATTACTAGAGTATAGATGATTACAAGGTATTCCCTATAAATTGAAGCGTGTTGCTAGACCTTCTTGGCTTCTCTTCCTTTTTGAAAATCGAACTTGGTGGTTAAATTATGAATCACCCACCGATAGCCTCCATTGCATGTCCAAAATTCGTATGATATCTAAGATATTATTCATACGAACATTTAATAATTTGTATATTAAATGTTTATGTGATATTATTTCACTTAATATTTCATTTAATAATAAGTGATTTTGTATAGCTTGCTTACTCCTAATATGTTTGAGAACTTGTAACCGTCTTACGTAGTGTCTCCAGTTCTTCAGTGCAAGGGCTAAAGCTCCTATCTTCAGATTATGTGTCGAAACGTGTTCGAGGGGTTAAATAAAACAATTAAACAAGGTAGCAAATGAATATTGAATAAATAATAGTCACCATATAAAATGTCTACAATGTACATGTAGGTACGGATAAATTGTTATGTAAATCCTTAATTAAAGGATTGAATATTTGTACTGATTGGGAAAACAAGTGAAAACAAAGAATTAATATATCATACCGATGATCAAAGAAGCACACACCGAATAACAATACATATCAAGATCGAATAATGAATTTGTAATGATAATTAATGCGAACGGAGGAATCAAATAATTTATTAATCTTCAAAGGAAGTGAATGTCAATACAAAGAGGTTATAATGAGTTTGATATTTCTGTGGAAGTCGTAAATGAGGGGGGGGATGAATACGTTTTCCTTTTAAAATCTTAAAAATGTTTTGTATCAAATCACCGATCAAGCGTGATATAATATGAAGAGTGTTTATATAAATTATATACCAACAATACATATTCACATCAATGTTCACATCAATCCATGACACAAACACAATCAAAACTATATAAGCAACACAACACACAATTGAAAATATAAATATAGAGCGATAAATGCAAGTATAAATGTAAAGAGATAAGTAAAAGGAAATACAAACCAGACACGATGATATAGTGGTTCGGTCACGAAGCACCTCTTCGCCCTACTCCACTCCCCGAGCACCAAACTCGAGAGTTATCTTCACTAGTCAACAAGCTCTTTAGGTGGAGGAAAACCATACCAACGTTGTTGATATCATTTACGACGTAGCTTTAGATGTCGAGTTCCAATCTTAGCTAGAACCAATCTATCACGACTTCACAACTTCTTCATGACTTCATAACACAACTTCACAACTACACAACTTCTTCACTCACACACTTCACTACACTTACATCTTCCATACAGTTCACAATTTACATCACCAAGACCATACTAAGATCATCAATGATCTAAAATACTTCTTATGATCACCATGATCTAACTTTACACAAGTTTGAAATACATGGACTTCGATCTTTTCATTGTGAATGTAAGGACATGTCATACGAAGGCACTAATCTAAACTACATTACTTAGCATCTTGTTGATAGCGAGAGTTTCTTCTCTTGCACTTGAATGGATGGTTGATTGGATCACATTTTAAACAAACTTATTACAAGTTAAGTGATCAAAGAAAAAGGTTTGAAAGAAGAGTTTAGATCTGAGAAAAACTATGTGCAAAGAGGTGAGAAAATCTGTGGAAACAGTCCACTATTTATAAGGAAAAATATTAATTTTTTATTTGGGTGGTCCCCTTAATTATACAAGGGCGGTCCCCTTAATTATGGTCGGTCCCCCATTTTTCAAACGCTCCCTTTTTTGTCTTTTTGTTGGGAAGGTTTTTCTGGAAACTATTTAAGAATGTTTTTGCGTAGAAAATTTGAATTCAAAATGGTTATTTTGAATTAATACATTTTGTTTTAGATACTAAATATTTTTGTATAGGTTTTTTAAAATATGTTTGTCCTACTTTATTAAAAATTGTAAGGGTTGGAAAATCATTTTTTTTATCATTCCAACAAATTAAAGTTGTTTGTTCATAACTTTAGTTATTTTCGTCGGTGGCTGACTTAATTTGTTTGTTGAGGAAAACATGAGACGTCGAAAAGATGTTGACGTATGAATTGATGATTTGTGATTACTAGTTACTTAAGCACTTTACGTTATATGTTATAAGTTACATGTTTGTCATCACCAAAATATGAAGAGAATGTATAGATGAAATATCGTAATGTAATATTTCTACCACCAATATCCCCCTTTTGATGATGACAAAATATGTAAAACTCTATAACTCAAAGTTAAATGTATAAGTTAGTGGTTACCTTCTTCTTCCCCTTTTGTCGAACAAAAGGTGGACTTCTAGACTGATGACTTTTAACTACACTTAAACTCTTAACAAAAGGCGAGCTTGCATCATCCTAAGTGGGAAGTCTTAACGGATCCATGGTGTGTGTGTGTGTGTGAGTTGCAAAACTCTTAACCTGTGTTCGTTGATTTTCCGTTGATTGTTTCGACTTCTTGATCTTCGGCTTCGATCAAAGTAAGTTCATAGCCCCGCTTTTAAGTGTTTTAAATGTTTTAAACCCGCAAGGGGGATACTTGCTTGTTTTGAAAATGAGAACGCCATTTGATGATCAATATGATTCCATTCACTATTGAGTATATGCCTTTTACTGTGTGACCGTTAATTACCTTGTTGTTGGTGAACGCTAATGCATTAAATAGATCTATTGGGTTTGACAACCCTGTTCGAGATTTGAATCCGTGGTGACCACCCTGAACGGACATTTTGTGGTTAGTAATGAGAGAAGGGGTATACTTCTCGAACATTATTTCGTCCTGCGGGATGAATGTGTTAAGTGTCGGTACATGGGCTCATTTAGTTGGAAATCACTATTTTTATAACTTGACTTACGAGCCAACGTTATACGATTTGTTGAACCAAATATGCGTTCTAACTGTTATTTGTAAACTCTATGAATTCACTCAGTGTTTTGTTGACGTTTTAAGCTTGTATCTCAGGTTAGACATTGTTGATGGCTTGGATGGGACATAACGCGAATATCAAGGATGGTGTCTCGGTAAAGTAGTGTCATAAACTAAACAAGTGTTTTAAAAATCAAGTCGTGTTGTGGCTTTTAGAAACAATTTCTATAATGATATTGGGACCTGTGTAACTCTGATCTTTCTAATAAAAGAAATTGTGTTTTATAAACGTATCTTTGAACGTTTACTGGGACTCGTGTGCATGTATTATGAAGTAGCACCCCAAATGTTGTATTCCGCTGCGTATCGTAGTTTGGGGGTGTTACAATTTTGTTGTTGAGAGAGATGCATGGCTAAGAGGTTTGATAGGTCTTGTAGTTGATTAATGTCATCAACTAGGCTTTCTCTACTTAGAGATAGAGGTGGTGTGTGTTGAGTTTGGTTGTCACTTTGAGGTGGAGCTTGAGTGTGAGTAACATGTGAATTGATGGGGGAGATGAGAAATGGAGGATGTGAGACAACTTGTGGTGATGTGGATGTGTCCTTAATGTAAGGATTTGGTAATGCTTGATTGGGGTGATTGTTTTCTTAAGATGGTTCATGATGAGGAGTGAGTGGTTTTGGCATTGGTGTAGGTGAATTTACATTGAGCTCATTGGATGTGTTACAAGGGTTTAGTTTCTTCCTCCAAATGGGTTTCACACTCATTTTGGCTGTGGGTTTGTTACGAGATGTCATTGGTGAGGATGATTGTGATGATGATGGTTGAGAATGTATTTATAGTGGAGGAAATGTAATATAATATGCATAATGAATCCTTTAGTCTAACTTAAGATTTCATTCATGTTCCATCTTATCAAAAGATATGGATCCATTGAGACTTTCTAAATGGTATGCCATAATACCCCCACTAGCATTTAGAAATACTCAGGAGTTATTTTTATTTAATAATAAATATAAAATTATTCTCCTAGATGTTTGCAATAATTCATACTTGGGTTCTTACTGCTTCTACACTTCATAAAGATTTAATGAATTCATAACCTCCTTTGATTACTAACCGTCCTCGCAATAGTAATCATTCAAGGAATAGTTTTGACATTCCATTGTCATATTTCATCAATATGAACACTAGTATGACAATCTACCATCTTTATATAATTAATGCGCATAGAAAGAATATTTAATCACAATCAATTGCTTGAGTATGATTAAAAATCTATCATAATGCATGCATTAAATATGTGTACAACATTGTCCTTATGAGTTTGAAACCAAGAATCAAACCACTTGGGTTTTTCTTCTTTTTTAAGAAACTCATTTTAACTTCACAATCTAACCATTAAGTTAAAGATCAATCAAGTTTCAAAATTGATTGTCATTATGGATAGCATCTTAACATTCATAGTTTGAGTCATTAATCAAATTCAAAATTCAACAATGCATCTTTATGGTTAATAGGTTCACCATGATCCTGTGACTCATATTCCTTAATATTGATATAACATTTATCAATTAAATATTTGAAGTATCCTTGCGGATCTATGAACAAGTATTATATCATTATGAGGTTTAACATTTACATATACAATCTCAGTATGATATTCACTAGTGTGTTTAAGAAGGTTATGTATTTTGTATTTTTATCTCTACAAGATCTAAAAATGCTCCCACTTGCCTTTTGTAATTTTAGACTCTTCTATAATTACTTAGCATGTAGAGGGACATTACAAGATACATTGATAGTTCCTGAGTTTAGTTTTTTAATGTCATTCTTCATAATACTTTTAACAAATTCAGAACTTCAATTTAAAGACTTAATGTGAGTCATCATATTTCATAATTATGATGGTGTCTTATTTAACCTTCTAGGTTGGAGTTTTATTGAGTATATACAAGACATACTCAATTTCAAACCTTGACAGATTTTGGAGGTAAAATATTTAAGTTATTAAAATCAAATAATTCCAAATAATTTGATTCAATACTCTAGACATATATTCTATGAGTAGTTTAGTTATGAGACTTTATCACAATCCTAAATAACATATACTCTTTAGGTTACATACTAATCAATTATGTCCAACCAAATTAAATATATAGTATTTAAAACCTAATTGCATGCAATAATGTATATGATTTTAACTAGTTCAAGAACTCTATGTACATATCTTTTCAAGAGATATAACATGTTAACTATACATCATTTTGCCTTTGAACAATTCAAGGACTTTTTGTTTATGTCATCACTAGAAGACATAACTTACTTTATGTTACAAGACTTTCAATAATTATAGGACTTCATGTTTATTAATTTACAATAAACATAAACATATTCAACTAAAGTAATTTTGAACGCCAACTCTTAGCTTCAATAGTAATTTCAAGTTAAACAAGATTACTTCATTATTTGGGGAACATTTCCTAAGAACCAATAACATTTTACTTGAAGTAGTCTTTAAATCGAGATTACTTCATTATTTTAGACATTTCAAAAACACATAAACATTTTACTTGAAGTAGTCTTTATTTCATATCTCGACATATTGTTTCTTACCTTACGGTCAAGAGAACCTTTAATCATATTGTTATTGTCATTTGTTGTACCTTGCACACAATAAATATTTCTCCCACTTGTGCATGGCACAACATCATACATATAGTTAAACAACACGACATTCGTTTGTTTATATGGACAATATGATAGTGTCACATATATTAGCGTTACAAGTAGATATTGAACCACTTTGTTTAATAAGAAATAGTGCACGGCTATCCTTAAAACCATCAGTGTGTATAGTTGGAAAACTATATATTATCTCAAGATAAGTGAGAAATAATCTGGGTTACTATCAAGATAATAAACCTTGTAGCTCCTACTGAATTAGACAACATTACATTAATGACTTGTTCAGAAATAAATCACGATGCTCCCGCTGGATTTGACAACATTGCAAGTGTTCCATAAGCAATGAAAACAAGTAGTGATCTATTTATTTTCCAACTTTCTTTGAAATCTTAATTAGTAGCAATGTACTTGGATTTCAAAAATTTCTGCTATGTAGATGAGGGACTATCCATCAATGCTATTTATTAACTTGAAAATTGGGCATGCAATTTCCTCCTTAATTTTGATTAAGACAAACAACTAGATACATTATCCTAGTTTGCCTTTACCACTTTTGCGGTAGTATTGGTATTTCCTAATTAAGAACTCATAAAGCATTTTACATTAAGGTGTTATCATTTGATAGCTTTAAGAACATGTTCTCTAGTTATTCATATGTCTTATATGTTTCAAGGTATTCACCACTGAATAAGGGTGATGAAAACTATATGAAAATATAAGTCATGCAATCTACTTAACATTTAAGTTTGTTATGAGTTTAATTACATTAGGACAATTCCTACATTCCTATTATAACTTTTCGGAGCAAGAAAGATGATAGTAATGAGTCTCCATGTTCCTTACAAGGAAAGGAGTCTCGGTTTGACTTCTTCAAGAAAGAAACAAACCATTGTTTACGGTTTATCGTTGCATTAATACTATTAATAGAATCGCAAAATTCAATTTTTAGTATTTTCGATAATATTCCTTATAGTAAATTAACTACCCATGTTTAAACTTTTTAAACAATCAATTCCTTTAAAGGCTAGGATCCAACTTGACATACCACCATCACATCAGTTGATCTGCTAGCAATGGTGTATTCAAAAGGTAATTGACGATCAATAATTTCCACCAGTGCAATTCCTAGAACCTTATGGGACTTACTTTATTACAATAATATACTAGTAAGCATGTTTCATCCCATCTATGCATCGAGTTTAAGTCGTCCAATCAAAAACTGTGATTATGTAACACTAACGTCTCATGAAAAAGTGTATAATCACCTTGGGATTACAATCTACATACGTCTCACGCATAGTAAAAAGCATCTGCAAGTGTTCTTACAAATTGGATGGCAATAACTTATTTAAAGGGTATAATATTTGACGTGGCAAATATGTACAAAGAAGCATGCATACATCTTCGCATCATAAATTTTAATAAAAACTTTACTCAATTAAGTTATTTATTACGGTATCACTTATTTTCTATACATCTAATGTATAAATAGTGTTACCTTTTAAAAATTGACGATTCAACGTGTTTTCAAAACTTAAAGATTTTATATTTTATTACGGAAAAAGATTAAAGAATGGTTAAAAACCATTAAACCCTAGACCATTCGCGACTTCCTAAATAGTATGCAAGGTAAGGAAACTACAATGTAGTCAGGTATTATAGGGTAATGGTATCTACAAGACCGAAGTCTTGATGAGTCTTCCCGAAATTCATCCTTGCAACTAAATAGTACTTTTGCAAATTTTGTTATTGATAAAAGTTAAATCTTTAATTTTTAAAAACACATTATAAACTATTAAATTCAGTTAATAGTCCATAATAAATCTTATTTCATAATTATTAGTCATGTTTATATTTATTTTTCGAAAAACCCTTTTCATTTTCTCACAAGTCAAAACTTAAAATAAAACAATATAAACACAAAACTAATACATATAACACTTATTTAAAAAACCACTTAATAATTAAGCCATGCAAATATCAATTATGATCCTAATTATCTAATAATTAAAATATATACATATTCATATAAGGCTCATTCGTTCAATGACTCCGGCCATATCCATCGATATAATCAATTGAGTAAGCTATATACAAATATACACCACACTAGCTTCAAGGCCCGCCCAATGGGCGACTAGCTTTAAGATTTTTTTAGAAGATACAAAATTTAGTAGTAGAATGAGAAATATAAATAACTTTAATTGAATGGATATTAATAACAAAAAAGTAAAAGGTAAAATGTCATTGCAAAATAAGTTTTGAGGCCTTTAGCTATTGTTCTTGAGAAATGACTTGGTTTAAACATAAAGTAGCTAAGAAAATAAAGACAAACTTATATTTGATGAATGACTTTTTTATACACAACGTTTGTCATACACAATGTTTGTTGTATAATGTACAACCAACAACGTTTGTTGTATAACGTTCGTCATACACAACGTTTGTTCTAGCTACATTTTTTCATTGTAGATTTTTGTTGTATGAGATTTGCTAATTGTTTTTGGTAGTTAATCTCGAAAAAGCATTTAAAATACAGAAATAGATTGCATCACTTTAGCAACACAAATGATTTCATAACACAAACTGAGGCTAAAAGTGTGAAACTAATGTATGGTATTTTTTCATGAGTTATGATATATATGCCTAACAAAGAGACCTAATAATAGACCTACACAATTCATCTTTTGACAAGTGTGAGACATATTTTCTCTTTCATCATTTCTCACCAATCACTTATTCAAATGCACCAATCAAATCTTTAGGTCAAATTTTAGGCATAGACTTTAGGCATACAAATCATTTTTCTTTTTTCATTTGTTCGTGTGTCCTTCTTACTACACTTGAAATCAAACCAAAACTATTGATTCGCTGATAGTATACACTTATATAGCAACCCTAATACAGATTCTGACCGAATGCCCTTGACCAAGGCAAAAGGTCAAATTCCACAAAAGGATAAAATACACAAGATAGAATCAATTATAAAAAGATTCC